>PVJA010011441.1:42938-55026 GCA_004027025.1 Myocastor coypus
GACAGGGTCTCACTGTGCAGTTGAGGCTGGCCTTGAGCTCACTTTTGTAGCCCAGGCTGGTCTCGAACTCACACAGATCCTCCTGTCTCAGCCTCCCGAGTGCTGGGATTACAGGCGTGAGCCACCACGCCCGGCTCTGGTTTTAATGATAATTTAAGAAGAAAGATGGCAGCAGTGCTCCTTTTTTGGTAGGCAGGCCAGGTAGAACAGGGAACTCCAAAGAAAGCCTGGCCTGTGTGGTAGGGGAGGGACAGAGCAGGGGCAGAGGGACCTTGCTCCAAGGCAGCTCCAAATGCCTCTCAACATGTTCAAGCCACAATATCATTTTCTAATAACCACACAGAGAATACAGTAAACAACATTAAGTTACATACTTTAAATGGGCTGCTATTATGGTATATAAATTGTTTTTCTGCAAAATTGTTTTTATAAAAGGAATTTTTCATTTGATACCAATGAACCTGAAGTCTACAGCTAACTGGCCAGTATAGTATGCTCAGCAAAAATTCACTAGAAGGAATTGTAGATGAAAGGGAATCCCAGCATGGCAGTGCATGCCTGTAGTGCCCAGGCTTAGGGAGGAGGAGGCAGGAAGAGCATAAATGGAAACAGAGCAGAATGGCAAACTAGCCATTCGGTAAGACCCTATCTGAAAAAGTAAAAGAGTATGAGGATATAGCTCAGCAGGAAGGCCCTAGCCTCAATCCCCAATACTGTGAAAAAAAAGAGAAAGATTAATCAATTAATTTAATAAATGAAGGCAATAAATGTGAAGGAGGGAAGACAGTGAAAGGAAAATGAGCAGCTTGAAAACCACTGAGTAATATAAAGCTTTTGGCACAAAAGGAAGGTATGTACCACACAAACAGAGACTGGTTCATATAGAGGAAGTCCCCACCCAGGTTCCCATTCAGGTGTACTTGTGAAAAAGAGGGACAAAAGCTTGCTCAATCTTGACCCACTGGTTTATGAACCTGACGGTAGCAAAAGTCCCCATTCTTGATATGGTGTCCTTTATATACAATCATATGGCATCACCCATTGTTAAGATCTGGGCATCAAAATCACACTTCTCAGGGCCTTTATCTTGATCATTGGGATATTAGATTCATGCCTGGAAAAGGACACAAAATTTAGCCTTTGAGTCTTGCAGGAACAGAGAGTAGTGCATACTCCCATAAATAGCAAATGATCGTCAGGCTCCATTCTAAGCCTGAGACCCAGTTAGCCATTTGGGACCTTTGCTAGAGACTTCAATCCTCAGTGCTGAAAAAATAAAAATTCACAGTAATTTTTAGACAAATGTGGCTTATTTATTTACTTATTTATTGTATTTAGTACAGGGTCTACAGGGTCTCACTATGTAGATCAGGCTCGTAGTGATTTTCTTGTTTTCAGCCTCCCAACTGCTAGGATTGCAGGTGTGCTCCACCATGCCCAGTCTCAATTGCTACCTCAGTGTGTCCCAGGAATGAGGCCACACAGCACACCAGGGATCATGGCTCCTTAAATATAAATTAAACAAAATTTAAATTTATCTCCTCACTGCAACATTTCAAAGGCCCTATAGCAAGACTAGTGGCTACCTTGTTGGGCAGGGCTTGTGTGACCATTTCATCACAGGAAATTTTCTTAGTACTAGCTTAGAACACATAGGGCAAAGATGTCCCTGTATGTTTGAAAACCTGAAAGTATACACAGTATTCTGAAAGTACTGTTTCTGAGAAGAGCTGCCTCACTTTCATAAGACTCTCACTCAAAATTTTCTAAACCTACAGAGCTATTAAAATACCAAGTGATGTCTCAGCAACCCTGGTATGGACCTGAAATTTTACTCTGCTGCAAGGCCTGTTTTAACTGTCAGTGAATGCAGAAGGCTGATTTTTGTTAGTGTCTTAGTTACTTTTTACTCATTGCTGGGACAAATACCCAACACTCAAAATGAAGGAAGAAGAAGTTTATTTAGCTCACAGTTTGTGGAGGTTTCAGTCCGTATTCAGCTGGCCCAAGGCTGAGTGGAACAGGTCAGAGAGCACCCAGTTCATGGCAGCAGAACAGCAACAATTGTGACAGGGCTAACCAAACAGGGCAGCAGCACAACGCCAGTCTATCTCTCTTTCTCTCTTTAAATTACATCAGGCTTTCTGCCTTAGCCTGTCCGCCTCAGGCCAAACCTGTAATTCCCAGAAGTACTCAGACTGATAATCTCATCAGTACTAAAACACATAATCTCAGTGACTCAGGAGTCAAGTCTCAATCTATAGAAGTCTCTGCCCCATGATTGCATGAGGCTTTGGGGGGACAACTAGACATAAACCATAACAGTTAGTTTTGTTCTGCTTTCACCTGAGAAAATAATCCATAGAGCATTCATGAAATTAATTTCTCCTTTAATTAAATCCATATGTATAGAAACTTCCTACCTACAGTAGCAGTAATTACACCTCAAGCCACACTAGTGAGGTTCAGGAGGCTGACCCATGCAGGAGAGTGAAAGCCAGTATCACAGTGCCTTTGAACCAATATGAGATAGGCATGTAATGAAGAACACAAACAGTGCTGAGAAGTGCTGGATGACGTGGAGGGTCTCTGACAGTGTGCAGGAAGTGTGCCTGCCTCAGGAGTCAGCTTATGAAGGTCTTTTCTCAGGGTAGTCCCCCAAAGAAAGAGCGGCGCAAGCCATCCTTTATTGTGGACATAGATTTATCTAGACCTCTTTATTTAGCATAGTACACTGTCACCAGCTTGTAATAAGAAAATAGAAATCTGCCACAACAGCTATCCCTACCACTGTCTGTTTCTGAAATACTAACACCTGGTACTGCACAGTTGCACTTGCAGGACATGGAATTATTGCATTGCCTGAAAAGATAATGGGGTGGTAACAGCAGCCATGTGTGACAGTAGCTGACAAATGGTTTGTGTCATTGTTTCAGTTCTCTGGAGATAAATATGTGACCCTCCCTGAGGAGACAGCACAGACGGACCCTCTTACCAGAGTAGTTTCTGCTCAAAGCCAAGGGCAGCTGCTGTCGAGGGAGGGCTTTGCTTATTACAGCAATGCTTAGCTTTTACCTCTGTCAGGAATAGTCACCAGTTAACAGTGACAATACTCCCCACCACCCCCCACACACAGCAAAGCGAATCACCAGGAAGACCTCACACCAGCAGGTCAAATGCATAGTGATGGGTGTACTGGTGGCTCATAGACAAGGCATCAGATGGCACAGAGCACACCCAGGAGCCTCATCATTGATAACAATGCTACTAAACATGCGGGAAAGTGCTTTTCTCCCTTTGGCATAACATTTAGTTAATATTTCAGCGCTGTCAAGAAACTGCATCAGTTTGCTTATTCATTCCAACTCTCCCTGTGTTTGTTAATACGACAGTAGTGAAAGAAAGCACCGTAAAGGAAGAGGCCTCGATGGGCTCTTGGTCTGTTTGACCTCAGGAGCTGTCCTCTATCACTCTGACCTTCGATTTCATTATTAAAGAACAAATAACTCTGAAAAACAAAAACCACAACAATAACACCATCAGTGTTGAAAGATAGAACTGAATAATGTGGCTTAAGTGTAACTTGTAACAGCTCAATGTCAGAGTCAAGAAATTGGCCCCAAAGTTTTGTGAGTGGCCTTCCATACATTCTTTCATGTCATCTTAATCTTAATGTCAACTGATAAAATTAGAATAATAAGTGATTAGAAAAAGAATGTGTTTTGAGATCAATTTTTGAAAGAAATGAAACTTTATATAAGAATAAATATATAAGAATAAATATCTTAGTAGGCAGGTGTGGCGACGCATGCCTGTAATCCCAGCACTTGGAAGGCTGAGGCAGGAGGATCAGTGCAAGTTCAAGACCAGCCTGAGCTACAAAAGTGAGCGCAAGGACAGCCTGAACTGCCTAGTGAAACCCTGTCTTAAAAACAAAACAAAACAAACAAACAAAAAAACAGCAACAACACCCTTAGCATTTCTTTTTTTTAATCTTAGTATTTCTTAGTATTCAAGTTTGTGAATCTAAATTTTCATGATAGTTGGAAGAAATTATTTCCTAAGTCTTTTTCTATCCCTGCTGAACTTAGGTGTACACAGAATTGATTGCAATCCTTTCATAGTTACCCTTTCCCCATATGAACTAATCATTTTGCACAACTTAAGGGTACTGACCGCAGGACATACATGATGCCAGTAAATTGCAAAAGGGGTGAATCAGAGAGTAACTGAAGATAACCAGGAACAACTTTAGGAAATTTGTGGTTTGCATGGCTTTGGGAGACCTGAGAAGTATAAAACGAGGAGATAGGATGAAATATATCTTTCCAGACCCCAATTATTTTTGATTATGCACTTTGTTTGCTTGATTCTCTGTAGTGATACAGATTAACCTTAAAACTATAAAATGCCAAGGGTTACCAAAAAAAGATCCAATAAAATTTAACATGAATTTTACGTCAACATAAATTCCTTTAAAGATCTAAATCTGAAACTTGTATATAAATAGCTAAGAAATAAATTACATTTATTATTGATCTCCTTAAAAATGGTCCATAAGTAAGTTTCAGTTAAGGAACAGAAGAGCTTTTTAATAATCCTGACCCTTGGAGTACTCCTCTTAACTAGTAAGATCATTACAGACACAAGAAGAATATTGATCCCCATCATACAAGCACCATAAGATTTCTACTTTAACGAGTCTAATTGAAACTTTAATTTTGCGGCATGTATATAAAAATAAACGGGATTTGTTTCCAGGACAAAAAAAAAAAAGAGAGATCCTGAAACAGATGTATTCCATCTTCTAGCAATTTCTAAAGCATATCTTTTCCATTTAGAATATTAGATATTGACTTTTGGACAACTATCGCCTCCATTTATTGAGATCAGAGAGAAGTGATTTGCCTCAGTTCATGCCTTTTGGTAAGTTGAGTTGCATCTGCAGTCATATCTTCTGATTGTTCATGTTTAGTTCAGTTAAAGAAATTTAACTGATGTTGATGTTTTCTTTAATTATAGGTTGAGATTTTCTTTAAACAGAGTTTTTCTTATAAAAATACGGCCACTCTGACTTACAACAGGCTTATATCAGTCCTACCTAACCTTACTTAGTCATTTCTTTTGCAACAAAGAGATTGCTTCTATAAAAATGACTTGAATATAGGCAGTTCAATATCAGATATAGGATGACTGAATATGTAGTGTGAGTATACAGCTAGAGTTATATAGTTACAAGCTATAGTAACTAAACAACTGAAACCCAGTATATATTTACCATGGGATACAGGAGACCACAGAAAATGCCAGCAACACCTAAAGAACAATACTCAGAAGGGAACAGGCAAAAGTATAGCTGTGATCTGGAGAAGCAGGCAGCAGAGGTGAATCAACGCTTCTCAGCATGCACTTTTTGTTGATAGTAAGGGTTTTTTCCCTTGCATGATTTTGTGCAAGATCAAGCTTCCAGGAAGATGGCTCTGGAGAATGGTATAACTCAGGCTATCATTCAGTCCTGGACCTCAGAACAAAGCTGTGTATCTTGGGAGAATGAGAGAGGGAATGCTGCTCAAGAAATGCGGGGTGGGTCACCAGTGGAAGAGCAAAAGGATCCTGGGTAGCAAAACTCACCATCTGCCACTTGGGTTCCCTTAGCGGTGATAGTGCAGGTCTCTTGGATAAATCTTCTCAAGAGAAATGCATCTTTATGCCAAATATGGCTCTTAGAAGACACAGCAAAGAATAGGGGCCGCATTCCACATGGCTTTCACGTCCTCTCTGACCACTCTCTTCCCTCTTTGGTGTCGTACCAAGGTCTTACAAAGCAGTTAGTATTCAATTGACTTGGACAGAACCTCCTCAGTTAAACTCTTTTGCCTCTTCAAGCAAGTCTCATGAAATATCAGAGTACAGAAAGATTCTTCCTAGGGAATGTATTAAATGCTATGAAATCTGAACCCAAATGCCCATCATCTGAAGAATGGTTGAAAAAGATGTGGTATTTTCATAAAATGCAATATTACTCAGCTATAAGGAATGATAAACTAGAATACTTCATATATAAATGGATGTATCTTGAACATATATTCATAAGTGAAATAAACCAGACCTACATATGCAAATATCATTTAGTCTCCCTAGTGTAAGGACTCAAAAGAAGAAATAAATAAATAAATAAATAAATAAATAAATAAATTTTGTGCAGTACCAGGAATCAACCTCAGGACCTTGCGTTTTCTACATTCTCAACCCCTATAATTTTTTTTAGAACAGAGACTTAAATACAAAATGCATTTCGAAGAGTTAAAAAAGTTAATGTTTATTGAAAGTGTTAATGTTTAATTGTTTGATCAGTCTTACATACCTATGTCTGTTGATCTATACTGATTTGATGATGAAAATACGTAATGCAACCATTGTTAAATTTTTCTTGTTTTGAAATTCTGTACTATATGTACTCTTACTTGTTACTGTTTTTTTTTCTATTTTTGTTTCTGCAATTTTTACTCTTTAAAATTAAAATAAATAAATAAATAAATAAATAAATGCTATGAAATCTGTAAGGCTACAAAGCACATCACTCAGTATCATCAACATCCAGTGGGATTAGAAGTACGCATGCTAGAGCTAAGTTACCTACATGTGAGTACATGTAGTAGCACTAATGACTTGACTAACTTTAAGAACTGTGTGCCTCAGATTCCTTGCCTTCAAGTGAGGTTAATAAACTTTTATTTTATTGTAGGTCTCCCTTATTCACCATTTCAGTTAACCTCAGTCAACTACAATCCAAAAATATTAAGAGAAAATTCCAATAATAGATAATGTACAAGTTTTATTTTTCTTATTTTCTATATTTAGGACAGGTTTTACAGGGTCTCACTACGTAGATTGAACTCTTAGTGATCCTCCTGTTCTCAGTTTTCCAAGTGCTGGGATTACAGGTGTACACCACCATGCCCAGTCTCAAGGGCCATCCCAGCATGCCCTGTGGGCAGGGCTTGTAGGCACACCAGGGATTGAACCTGGCTGCTCCGCTCCACTTAAGCAGGCACTTTAGTCCACTGAGCTATTAGGCCAGCTGACAATGTCTAAGTTTTAAATGGTACACCCTTCTGAGTACTGTGATGATATTTCCTGTGGTGCTGCTCTCATGCCCAGAGCATGAATCATACTTGTGTGCAATGTGTCCATGATGTATACACCATCTACCCATTAGTCACTTAGTAGGCATCTTGGCTCCCACTGTCACTGTATGGTAGTGCCTGCATTCAAGTAACCCTATTTTGCTTCAAAAATGACCCCAAAGCATCAAAGTAGTGGTACCAGCAACTTTGATATGGCAACAAGAAGCTGTGAAGTGGTTCTTTTGAGTGAAAAAATGAGTTTATCACCAGTATATAAGAAACAATATATATCAGACTACTTGTGAATGCAGATACCTGTTAGGAGCTTTGGAAAGCATCCATCAAGAAAAGGAGAACTGCTCTATTCTTTTCAGTAAATCGTTTGAAATATAAACAATTCCCAGAATATCCAGAGGCAACTTTCAGATAGGCTTCCTTTTCCAAATTTTGTGCCTATTTGGGGAGAGTGGCTTAACAAGGGTTAGAACATCAAGCTCATGTCTTACAAGTTTCTGTTAACAAGAGGTTTGCTCTTTCCCATGTGTCTCTTAAGCTGTTTTTCCCAAATTGCCATTGGACATTTTACTTTCTTTATAAATTCAAGACTAATAGGCAGATTTAGCCCAGCTCAGGGAGGCTCTGCATTTGTTTCTTCCCAAGGGTCTGAAGCTGTGTTTACGGCGGCTGTGCATTTAATCAGGGAATTGCACTGTGATTATTCACTGCCCATGAATCAGACTGCCCCTTAAAATGTGATGAATGGTGTTTCCTTTCAAGTTTCAAAGAAGCCAGGTTAATCTGGGTCTTCTGTTGCTTTGTTAGGGAAATCAAATACCCAGAATTGTTCAGGGCTTTCCCTGGTTGCCCAGAGGTCATGGGAATGTAGCTGTGAGAGTCACAGTGATTCATCATTGCCAGGCAAAACAGTTTGACACCTAGGCACAGTGTGACCAGGGATGGCATTCCCATTCTCCATCTCTGTGGCATGATCTGCTTGTAAGTACATGCAGTTCTGTCCCTGATCAGGACAGGTAATTTGGCCACTCTTGGAGTCACAACTGTTCCAGCTCACATGATGGCAGGGAAAGGAGGAACTGGGATTTTCCATACACATTTCAGGTCTGCCTCCTTGGAGGACATTCCCACATTCCTTTTCTTGTTCCCATAAATTATCAGGAAAGGCTGAAAGAACTACAAAAATAAAATCTTGCGGAAAACATCAGAGAACAAACTATGTAGAAAACATGTGTGTATGATGGTACCTAGCGACAAGCTGTGAATTTTTGCGCTGTGGAATATTCTATAAGATGAATTTTATTACATAAGAGACACCTTCATTCTCTTAGAGAATGGCCTCTCAGAAGCAAATGCAAATTCCTCCATCAGCAGCAACCTTGGTGGTTTCTATTTCCTCTTCTTATGAGGCCTAATGTGCTCCAGAGAGAGGCGAGGTCAGCAGCCAAGAGACATTTGAAAAATGGATTCACCTGAGATAGCCACAGGCTTGCATGTGACAGCAGACACCCTCCTGTCTTCTGGCCTACTTGTCCTTCTTCTGCTTATTAGTTTTTACTTTCAACTTTCATATATCATCTTTACACCAAGGCTGTGTCCTTGCCTTTGTTTTGCCCACAGATAGCTGGAGGAACAAGCAAGTAACTTAACAGGAGGTCAGAACTGTAGCCCCGGTAGCAACCTTTACACAGACCTATGGTGTAACAGCTCATTTTTAAAAACTTTTGCTTTTGCCCTGGAAACAATCTCCTTATGTTGCCCAGGCTGGCCTCAAACTCAGAATTGCCTTCCTCAGCCTCCTATGTAGCTGAGATTACAAGCATGTACTCTGCACCAGGCCACCACATGTTGTTTTTTAAGAGTCCCTCGGTGGTTTACATACACAGTGGAGTGGTGCTAGAGGGATGGGCAAAGCACAGTGAAAGGCAAGTGTCTAGAAAAGCACCTGAGCTCACAGCACAGTGAGGCCTCTTTAATGCTACAAGCTTTGCCTTGACTGCCACACGCCTACAGTGGTCCAGGGAGGTCTGTGTCCCTGAACATGTGATGTGCAGTGGCACTGTGCCAAGGATGTGGGGGAAAGTAGGTCAAATTCTGCAGACTGCGCAGCCACACAGAATCCAGGAAGTGCAGCTCACACCCACATAGGTGCAATGCCATCAGGAGGCCCTGAGGCAAAGCACAAGCAGTTCACTCTCCTGCCCGAAAGCTGAGGCCTTCAGCAAAGGCCTCTGAGAAGCAGACTTAGTCAGGCTGATTTGATCACACGCTATTTCTGTGACGAATGTTCTGGATTTTGCCCTTGTACTTATAAAGCTTTGAGAATCAGATGAAAGTTATGTAGCTGTTTCCAGCATGAGCCCAAATCACATGGTTTAGCACATCATTTAGGAGCCATTCAGATTCCCTTGAGTCTGATCAAGGACCCCTAGTGTTCATATTCCCTGGGTTAAAGTCCTCTGAGTTGAAGCAATACTTGATAACCTTATTATAACTACATTTTCTATAGCACACTGAATGTTTTATTATATGCCCTGAATTAGGGTGATTTACCTACATTATACTGATTAATCCTTGCAATAGTACCACCTGGTAGGATTTTATCACAATCATTTTACAGGTGGAGAAAACGAAAGCTAGAGTGATTGTTAAATTATACAAGGTCATATACTGTAAGACACACAAGTAGAGATCAAATATCAGCCTGTCTGCCAAAGCCACACATCTTAACTACCATGCAACTGTCTCCCCAAGATAAAAATACTAACTTTAAAATTAAAACAACAGATTTGTAATCAAAGCTCATTGTTAGAACATTGACCCTGTGTACACATGACCCTTGCTTCAGTCCACAGCACCAAAACAGAACCAACCCAAAACAAAAGTACGGCAACAGTCCTACTTCATGTGTCCCCACTAACTGCAGTATATATCTTGTAGCTAACATGGTAAATTTTACGCTGTGTCCATAAGACAGCAACCATGAACGTGCACCTCACACCAAACATGAGGTCTGGAGATGTTGAGTGCTTCCAAGTCTCCCTAAAAACAAATGAAAAGCAAAGCCAAAGTTTAGGCAACCCTACTTTTCTGGTTCACCACAGTGGAAGCTCTAACAACATACTGTTTAAACCATAAATTCATCCCGAGTCTGCAAGTACCATTGCCAGGTTAGACTTTGAGCTTGGGGTTACCCTCAGAGATGCTACACATTGGATATATTACACAGACCTGGAAAGACTTTTATTTTTAATATTTGTACCTTATTGTGCCTTTACGTCTCAATATGAAAAATTCTGTTACATAGTGTAGCAGCTTTAAGCATGTTATCAAAGAACTCGGATTTTGAGAGGTTTAAATCTTGTGTCTGCTTCTTACTACTTCTGCAACCTCGGGCAAATCTTTAACCTTTTATGACTGTTTTTCTATCTGTAAAATAGAGATAATAGTAAAAAAAATCTTCCAGGGTGATTGAAAGGATTAAAGGAGATGATACAAGTGAAACTGAAGACTACCTGGTAAAGAGGTGAGTGTCTAACAAATACTAGTGTTAGTAAAAGAGGTGACAGGGATGCCTTTGATAATCACTCCTTGAAACCTTGAACTCTTTAGATCTTCACTATCAACAAACATAAGTCCCCTTTCAATTCTCTGACCTGTGCCAAACAATTTGGTGAATTTTGATTTATGAATCACCACATGAAGCTTTCCACCACAATCGAGGTAATGGGTGTATTTGTCACCTCCAAACTTCCCTGTACCTTTATTCGTGGCACAGTAGTACACCATTGTTTATAAAAATCGTGTTTCTTTATCCACTCATCGGTTTAGAGGCTACTTCCAAAATTTATCTACTATGACTTGTATTGCTGTAAATGTAGGGATGCATATGTCACTGAATATGATACCTTTAACCCTTTGGGGATAATGCCAAAAGAGGAATACCCAGGCTGAATGAAATCCTATATTTAGATTTTTTTTTTTGTCTTTTTGAAACAGGGTCTCGCTATGCAGTTCAGGCTGGCCTTCAGCTCACTTTGGTAGCCAAGGCTGGTCTCAAACTCTCACCGATCCTCTTGCTTCAGCCTCCCGAGTGCTGGGATTACAGGCGTGCACCACCACACCTGGCTATATTTAGATTTTTTGAGGAATCTCCAAACAGATTTCTTTTCCCCCAAATTAATTTCTATAGTGGCTGTACTAATCTACATCCCCACCAGAAAATGTACAAAAGCCCTCCCTTTTTTTTCAGCAGCCTCACCAGCTTTATTATTATTTGATTTCTTCCCTGGGGAAGATGGAATCTCAGTGGCTTCAAAATTTTTCATTTTTTCTAGTGGCCACTAATGTTGGGCATTTTTTTCATGTATTTGTTGGCCATTTCTACTTCTTCTGAGATGCATCTGTTCATTTAATTGCCCCATTTTCAAATAGGTCTTTTATGTTGGGAGATATATTTTTTAGTTCTTTATATTTTCTAGATATTAGTCCTGTGTCTACGGAATAGCTGGCAAAAACTTTATCCATTGTGTAGGTTGTCTCTTCAATCTGTTAGTGATTTCTTTGTTGTACACAGATTTTCAATCTGATATAATCACATCTGTTGATGCTTAGTACTATTTATTGTGCTCTTTACACTGTGTTCCAAAGGTCCTTACCCATACCTGTGCATTCAAGAGTTTTTTTTTTCAATTTTTTTTATTGTTTAAATTTAACAATGGTTATATTACATATTTTCATCATCAGATCAGTTTAGATTAATGCATACAGGTATATAAGATTGATCAAACAATTTAACATTAACCTTTCTAAATCCACATTACTTTTTTTTTTTCTTTTCCCCTTTCTTTTCTTTGAAAGTTGACATATTGCATATTGTCCTCACAGTCATTCTACGGAGTACAGTGTGTGGGCATGACCCACCTCCCTATTGATGTTGCTTAGAA
>PVJA010011442.1:0-54669 GCA_004027025.1 Myocastor coypus
AGGGCTAAATTGATTGGCGACTTTAAAATGCCATAGAAGGGCCAGTGAGATAGCTCGGTGGTCTGAAGCGACTGGTTAGGGAAGCACAAGAACCACGTTTGATCCCTGGCACTAGATCCTATCCAAGCCATGTCCCTGGGATGGTCTTAGCCAGCCCTAAAACAAATACAATACAATGCTATAGAAATGCTCATTATTAAATTGAAGTACAGAATATTGCTTGAACTAAAATATATCTCACATTCCTCTACCATGGGCCAGATCTCAAGACAACAGTAACAAAGAGCAACTACATACTTCCTTAAGGGTGGGCATCAGGGATTCACATGCTGAATAAGTATGAGTCACCTTGAAAGAGCCTGAAAGAGTCACTAGCCCACGCCCAACAGGAAGAGACCTTGACTGGTGTTCTTGCCTGCTTGCTAAGTGACTTGCTTTCCCATTTGATCCCAATTTTAATCAATTTTACCTGAGCAGTGGTGCTTGTAATCTCATTGGCTGGCCATAGTTCTGTCCCATCCCACGCCCACCTAAGCGATTTCTCATGTTCTCCACCACCTTAGACCGGCCTCAGCGCATGGTTTTCTGCTTTAAGTCCCTGGAAGAGACAGCTTCCCAGGGACAATCCACCGGGCCCTCTCGCTTATCCGTCTCTTGCACAGGAGATTTCTTTCCCTTGGTAAATATATTCTTCTCATTAAAATAAAATAAAATAAAATAAAATAAAATAAAATAAAATGTGTCTCAAAAGACTTTTGATAATTCAGTATGTATCCCTTGATTTACAGTCTTGGATGTGCAGGTGATATCTTTCCAAAATAAATGTGAAATAACCTCTATCCTTGCTTGTTCTCTTAGTAGAGTTACAGTTTTTTTCTTCAATCTTCTAATTACTTTGACCATTAATATTTCATGAAATTTTCAACGAAGGAATTTTATACAACCTGTACAAATTAATTTAAACATAATATCATAATCTTTTCCTCTGATCTATTTTTGGGGTTAGAAACCAGCTTCCTCAGGGAAGCCTTCATAGAAAGCTTGAGTACATCTCCCTGGTGACCCCAATAATTCTATTAATGTTAGGGTTTTTTGGTTCTGGGGAAGCAATGTATTAACAGTGTTAACCATTCACGCATAGGAAATTTATCCCTGATGTCTTCTTATTCCATCAATGGGTTTGAGTAGCCTAGTGAAGTGAAACATGCTTTACTGTATGTATCAAAGAAGATGGAGCGCTAAAACAGTTACTCTTCCAGGAAGATAATAATAAATGAAAATTCATGCTCAGACTTACCACCTCATCAGGCCCATAGTAGTTGTTCTGCAGACATTGTTGGTATCCTTGAGTGAAGATTTGAAAGAAATATAAACAAGAGGGCTGTCCGGTATCAAATTATGTCGCAGAAAAATAAATTTCCAAGTACTCCTGGGATACCATTTTTCTTTTTCTCTGGATGTTCCTTTCCTTCACCCGTGCCTTTTCCTGGTACATGTCAGCCAGTGAGAGCTCAGTAACAGCTCTGCAGTAGAAAATGCCTGTGGCTACATTCCATTCTTCAATTGTCCTTCCTTGTAAGGAAATAATCAACTGATCATTACAATAAAGTTTTTTTTTTTTTTTTTGCAAGACCAGTCATTCAGTTCAGGCCCTTGCACTTGCCAGGCAAGCACTTATTCTACGGAGCTATTTCCCTGTCCCCTATAATAAAATATTCTATAAAAAAAAGAATAATTACAATGATGGATATGGAAACACGGCTGAGATATAGAGCTCTTGCCTTGCATGCACAGGGCCCTGGGTTCAACCTCCAGTGCCATACCTGAATATGACATAGAAGACCTTGAGAAGGAAGTCTGTGGTACTCTGAAAAAGCAGGTGGAATATGATATCTATACACAGAAAGATATCAATAGGCAAGCCAGTATGATCAGAATAGCCATACTTGTAGTGTTACATACAGACTTAATGAAATCACAGTCACAGTACCAATAATATTTCTTAAGGAATTGGAAAAATCAGTCCCAAAACTCACGTGGGACCAGGAGCCATCTACAATAGAAAAAGCAGTTCTGGTCTCCAAGGCCAGGGCTGTAGACAATAAAGCCAGACTTGTGGGTCATTGGAACAGAACAGGAGATACAGAAACAACTCTGGGAATACCCAGCTTGACTGTCTTGGACAAAGGGGCCGGACCCCTTTGCCCTAGAAGGTAGCCTCTTTGCCAAATGTCCTGGCAAAACTGGATGTCCACATGCGGAAGGCTGAGATTAGACCCACACTTCTCAGTGCGAACAATGCTAACATCAAAATGAATGAGCAAGATCGCAGAATTAGAACAGAAATGATCTGCAGGAAGGCAGCATAGGTGAGATTCTTCAGACGCAGCAGCAGGCTGAGACTTCCTGAAAAGAAGTCTGGTTCCATGAGAAATAATGCCAAGGGTCAACAGAAGGGACATCACCAAGCTAAAAAGCAAAGGAAGCCACTAACAGAACGGAGAGAGAATCTACAGAATGGGAAAAAACTTTCCCAGCCACTCCTCAGGTTAAGGACAGATATCTAGGCTACATAAAGAACTCAAATTATCAGCCCTCCCCAAATTTAAACCCCCGACAAAAAATGGACCTCTGAAATGAACAGACGCTTCTCAGATGAAGAAAAACATTAAGTACATTTAAGAAATATTCCTACTTGTTCTTCTTCTGAGAAATGCAAACTAAAACATGAAAATACCATCTGACCCCAGAAGATTTGGTTACCATTAAAAACTCAACTGATAACAAATGCTGGAAAGACTGTGGGTAAATTCCCCATTATTGGTGGGAATGCAAACAGGTCAAACCACTACGGAAACTGCTGTGGAGATTCCGCCAAAAACAGGCAATAACAATTCCATTTGATCTAGCTATCCCCTTCTAGGTATCTTCCCCCAATGTGAGAAGCAGAGCTCCACAGTGCAGTGTGTGTGACAGTGTGTACTGTATCACAACTCATAAACCCTAAGTCCTGCAGGCAGCCTACGTATCCACAAATGGATGAATGTTTAGAAAATATGGTGCTGATCCACAAGGGCACATGAAACTATCATAAAGCAGGAGAACCTTGACGCACAAAGTACAAAATAGAAGAAAGAAGACAAAACGGGAGGAAAAGATTACTGTGTTTTTTTCTTCTGCTATTGGTTCTAATTTCCATCCAACGTGGCATGAGAGCTCACCTTGCAGGATTTCAAGTCCTTTGACAGGTTATTTACAGTCCTCATTGTAACTGTGACCGTGGCCTGTTTGGGTGAGTGTCTCCGAGGATACTGAGGGGATGGCGTGGGCTCCAGCTGTGCATACGGAGCAAGGCTCCACTGGAGGCATGGCACTGAGTGTTCTACCTGTGCTGCTGCAGATTTTCCCCCTGATTTATCTGTCAAGGGTGGAGGGAGCTATTTTGAAATTTTCAGTCGTATTTGCGGTCCTGTGATTTTCCCTCGTTTCCTGTTGCTGCTTTACACAGATGCTTTATTTAGTGAAATAAGTGTCAAGGACCATTGGTTCTCGCTACAGAGCTGCCTTTATGGCTTTGTGTGATCGCTATAGTCTTTGTTCACTTTCAAGTATCAATTAAATGCTGTCCAGTTAACATAGTTTAAGGCTATTTGTGAAGTCAAGGCTAGACTGGCATATGTGGATGACTTTCTGTTTAATATGTTTCCTTAGTGTTCCTATGTTCCTAATAAGAGGTAAACTCTTATTAGTTATATTTTAAAAATATCTGTGTACTTTGCAACAGAATAAGTATTTAACATGTGAACTTTGAAATATTAAAAGGCATTATCAACATTGAAAATTCTTTATCATAATAATAGATAAATATTACCAAAACTTATGTAGACCTCAAGAGTGTATGGAAATATGGGCTACAGTCTCATATGCGATAAATTAAGTCCTATAAATTAATAGGGGAGATATAAACTCTTCCGTACAGAACCTTGAGACGTGACTCACTGTGGGGAACAATTAAAGAACAAATATACCGATCTGTATTTGTATAGTTTAGGCTGGTAAAGACATTTCTGAATCATGACCCCAAAATGGAAAATGTGAATGAAAAAGTATGATCTAACTATTTAAGCTTTGCTTATGATAGGAAATGGTACGGTTGAAATATAGTTATGTGTGGGGACAAAGGGCCAAACTTATAGAAAGATCTCCAAGCCATGCTTTCCTGTGCAAGCTCCCAATCCCAAGGGACAAGCCCTCAGCACAGATGATGCCCTCAGTGTACCCAGCTTTTGAGAGGATGTTTGAGTTTGGAGAATCTTTTGGGTATTTGCTCTTTTTCCATACAGAGGGTGATACAACTGCGATTTTCTTTTTCCAGACTTAAATGCATTTTATTGATTTTTGTATAATGACTATATTTATCATATACTTATTGAGATACATAAATCCTTAGAATGAGAGAGATTGTGAGATCAGAGCTTTTCTTTTCTTTTTAAAAGTGTTTTTAAAAATATAAAATAGTAATCAAAAGAGCATTAGAAATGATATAAAACTTCACTAAATAAAATAATAGGAATTCTATAGTGGTTGCTGTGTTACTCATGTTATCTTCAAATTAGTTGTTCAGTTTGCCACATAAATGTGCAAATTTGGTATAAACAAAATAAGTCAGCAAAGCTATAAGAAATTAAAAATGAAAAAAGTTGAAACATGAGTTTCCCAAATTTTCTGTTCAAGGAGAACAAAAAGGGATAGATGACTTATAGTTCCCCTAAGGAGAATCACCTAGACAGAAAACATTCTCTCAGGCTTTCACAGAGAGCAAACTGGTCAAGCAATGGCCATGACTCATCCAGACGGCTGACACTGATAAGTGTTCTACAAAGCTCTGTACATGGTTTCAAAGTAAATCCTGAGGGGATTTAATTGACCTTGGGAGATACAAAAACCTACATGTTTTGTTATATAAATCTTGCATTAACTTGCCCTAAACCACCCAGCAGAAATGTTTAATGGCAAGGCATAAAACGTAAAGGTAGATTAGTATGCTGAGCTATAAAAGGTTATATGAACAGCTTCCAACATCGCCAGTTTTACCAATAACGCACTGCAAGTACTGAACATTGGATTATGCACACAACTATTTTCTCTTAATTCAATGAGAAAACATTTTTAATACCAATAATGACTAGAAAAATTATAACATCTACACCCTGTACTCTGTATATAACTAATAGGAGGACAATAATATGTATTGCATCAAATTTTGGAAATGTACTACTAACATGTTTTGAAACCATCACATTGTTATTTCTTATTAAAAGTAATAAAAAGATAAGCTTCCTTAGATATCATGTCTACATTTTGTCCTGTGAATAACTATTATGAAGAGAACAATATACACTGTATTAATCATTGTAAACATCCTACTAACCTGATCTGAAAGTTTTTCATTGCTTTTATCATTTTTTCTCATTAAAATGAACAATAATCATAAAAAAGGAAAACACTCTATGCATTACCTACCCCGGTCCAAAGGCCCGCAGAAATCGGCAGGATCCCAACACCGATACTTCAGGTGGGCTTCCCACCTCTGATCTTCTCTCTACCTGCAGTTAGCAACACCTCATGGATGAAAACGGCCGGAGCTCAGCGATGGTAACCAGCCATCATCGCACTGAAAGGCTTCTCTGTGTGAGAGGACAAAGGAAGGACTAATCGCAAGGCACTCCTGTTTGGGGTGCTGGGCTTGGTGCCTGTGCGGCAAGCGCTCTGCCCCTGAGCCGCCCGCCCGGCGCTTGGGGAGCTCGTGAGAAAATCACAGCTCTCACTAATGATCTCGTAATTTTAGCCTTAAGAAACACTGCTGACACCCCACCAGCTCCGTGCCTACTGTGTATCAAGCACACTAGTAACTGGGGCGTCCACGCAGCTTCAGATGTGAAGACAGAACCTTACCTTTGTTTCATTTCAGTCATGATTTTATGAAGCTGGAAATTGGTTTGCCCTTGCAGTACCATTGCCTATGTAGCCTCTCAGATATTTGTCGAAGGTGACTTAGATTTAATGAAAGTATTTTGAATGTATCAATTTCACAGATTGTATCCTCAGACAACAAGGACTGCTATATTCAGTTTGAGTAAGTCCCACTCCTGGTCCAGCAGCTGTGCTGAAATATTTTCCTCCTTTGCCACGTCACAGTGACTCAGGCAACCATACTGAGGAGCATTTTTGTACACCTCATTCACTGCTTTTCAGAAAGACTCAAGGTCTATAGACAGGTTCCTTCATTCCTGATGAAATTTATCCTTAAAATTTTCAGGGCTATTTATTCATTTGTTGCCGGCTCTCACCATGCAGCTCAGACTCATAGTGACCTTTCTGATCTCTGCCTCCGTAGTGCTGGGATTACAGGCATGTGTCACCGCACCCAGACTGCTCTGGATTTTTTGATGAAATTTGCTGTGCTTGTGAAAAAGGGAAATTATGTGAATAAATTCACTCCTTCAGATGAATTGTTTGCAGTTGTTTACTATTTCCAAGTGCAATTTGGAAATGAAGGCCTAGGTAATATGACATCGATTAGAGATTTCACGGGGTGGATGTAGTGAATCAAGAAGCACTCCCAGTGTGCACCTCAGAAGGTCAGGTTCTCAATGTGCGCAACAAACACATTAGTTCAAGCCAAGGCCGTTGCTGAATGTGAAAAAATGCAAGTCAAGGGGGCTAGGGGACTGCAGACCCGGCCCTCTGTGCCTGGACTGAGACTCCCGGGAGTTCTGTTGCCGGCCCGCTGTCTCCAGACCCAGAGTCACCAGGTGACACTGGGGAGCTATTTCAAGTTCACCCTGGCCTTACCGGATTGTGTGAGAGTCCTGTGTCTCGTCACCAAGAGCTAAGGTGTCTCTCACTGCTCGGAGGGCGGGAATCAAAGGCATGCCTAAACGTGCAAATGAGTTACTAATTGTGATATTTAAAAAACAAAATCGTAAGGAAGAAAAATTAAACTAAAGGAGCTCTGGGGATGGAGAAATGGGAAACAGAGACAAGGTGTTGGGATCTTAGGATCCCTGCAACTCAATCCCCTAACGCTGAGAAAATGATGCAGTTCTCAATTTGTGACTTTAACAATGGGTCCAGCTCCACAGCCATATCTCCCTTGGCTGTACATATTCGGTTTATTTGTTCTCCTTTTATTTTTTTAATTTTTTTTGTCTTTTTGAGACAGGGTCTCACTGTGCAGTTCAGGCTGGCTTTGAGCTCACTTTTGTAGCCCAGGCTGCTCTCGAACTCGCAGCGATCCTCCTGCCTCAGCCTCCCAAGTGCTGGGATTACAGGCGTGAGCCACCACGCCCGGCTTGTTCTCCTTTTAAAAGTTAAATAACCAGAGTGTAACAGAGCTCAAGACTACTGTTTTTACCTTTCATTTTATGACTTGTACTTCCAGGTAAGGAGGAGAAATAGATCAAGGGCCCTAGAGGCAGGGTGTGGAGCTCAAGGATGAGGGAGAGACCAAGAAGGAGTAAGATGAGTTCCCAGAAACATTATCACCACGACCCCTTGGACCCTGGGCGGCGCCCACTGCCCTAAGTTGAGGCACTGACCTGGCCCCAGAGCCCACAACAAGCCAGAGTTCTTGCCAAAAGCTGAAGCTCGTTACCTCTTCTCCAAGAGGGTTTTCCAAGTGGAATTGGTGGTAGTCTTAGACAGGTGGGCTTAGCCACCATACCTGCCACTTGCACACTGCCACAAGAGAAAGTACTATGGGGAGAGCCTCTTAAAGGTGTCACTGCCAGCCAAGGAGAAGCAGAACACTAATTGCGGGGCAACCCTGTGGGCCTCGCTCTCTGGTGCTGTGGTTGCCATGGAGTGCTTCCCCGCTGATTTCAGGCCCTGGTTTGCTGCTTGGGTCAAATCCCAAGTTCCCTGTGGCCCTAGCATAATCTGAAATTTATGACTTTACTGATTTGGAGTCATTTGAACTATCAAGGGCACAGTGACCTTATTCTCCACAACTGTCCATTTCCAGGTATAGAACCTAGGGATAGAGATGTTAAAGGACTGTCCCCAAGTGTCCTGGGAAGTTGATGGCATAGTTGGGTGACAGTGCATTAGGTACATTTCATGTCTCCACCTGAGGGACACTTGCATCTTATCTACATGCGTGCACACATTTCGTCACATGCCTGACGTGTGTAATGTGTGTGAGGCATGCAGGAGCCACAGGTGCCCGCTCAGTCAGTCACGGGGCTGCTTTCTTTGCACCAGTGAGGAAATCGAGGCACGAAGGAGCGAGGAAGGCCCGTCCATAGCAGAATCACCACCTACCCTGCTGGTGTCTGTGGGGTGACCGCTGATTATGTCTGTCATGTAGTATGATTTGACAAATCAATTGGGCGATTTGCCCTCCAAGCTGCAGGGTCGGGAGCTGTTATACGGCGCAGATAATAAGGAGGGAGGTAGACATCTGCTATCTGGAACGGGGGAGGGAATGACGTTAGGACGGAGGAGAGGACGGGCTAAGAAGGAATAAGAAATGGCATGTGCGTGTGCAACTGCGCACAAGGAATGCGGTTATTACATACTAGAAAAATATATTAATAAACAAATAGAAACAGAAAGAGTGGTTTTTTTTTTCAAATAAAAAATAGTAAATTAGATGAATATTCCAAAGTATTTAAGAGTGTGTAGTATCCGCCATGCTTCTGACTGACTGGTGGAACATGATATAATTTATATGCTCTAATTTGGACATCTTCCCAGCATATTTTCTGCAAATCCTTTGGTAAAAGTCACGAACACAAATACCCACCTGTGGCCATTCTCGCAAGCATGGCTTTGCTCCGAGGACAGCATGGAGGGAGCGCATCTGTCCTGCCCGTGACTGCGGAGCCCGAGATGCTTGGGACAGTGTTCCACGGTTTGTTTGACCTGCTTCAACCAAGCACAAAGAATGGAAATGGTGTCAGATGGTATTTAGTAATTTAACTAGTTGATGACTTAACTCTTGTAATGATGCTGGGACTTGCATAGCTCCTCTGCAAAAATTGAAATCAGTTAAGTTTGATACCTTCTAATTTAAAATATCTCAGACATTCAAAAATAGAGCTTATGATGAGATGCTTCTAGTGCCAAAATGGTCATATACTTGTGGTGGCTGTGGTTGAGGACTGGCTTCGCTGGCTTTGGCATCACCTGAAGAACAGGTGGGACACACCTCTGTGCACGTCTGTGTGAGTAATGGAGAGGAGGTCTTGTGCTCCACATCCCGTCCCTCACCCCTTCCTCTCCAGCAGTGTGCCCTGATCTGTTTCACAGTCACTGGGAGCTAAGCACATTTGCTCCCCTCACCCTTTGGCCATGGCGTTCATGGGCCGAATCCTCAGACAGCTGGAGCTAGGTTAAGCCACTCCTCCCGCAGGTGGTGGGCATCACGGGCTGTGCTGCACCTGTGGGAAAGGACGTTAGCACAGCCGTCTTCTCACATGGTTAAAGGCTGTGGTAAAAACAGACAAAACTTTGAACAAACTAATGGAAAGGTGGAAGCAAAAACCCCGTAGTGGTGTAATCAGAATGAAAAGGGTGACATCATAATAGACACCACCAACTCCAGAGCATTAGAAGAAGCTATTTAGAAAAGTAAATTTTCAATAAATTGGAAATTTACAAGATATGAAGACATACCCAGACACACTTGAGTGACCAAAATTGAACCAAGAATATGTAAAAACTTTGGATAGGAAAAAGGAAGAGAGAGAAAGGAAAGGAAAGGAAACACAGGGAAAGGAAGGGAAGGGAAGGGAAAGGGAAAAAAGGAAAGGAGAGGAAGGAACAAGAGAAAAACCATGACAATGAGGAAGAAATCCTCAACAAGGTCCTAGCAAACAGAACGGAGCAAATCATCTGAAAAGCCGCGCATCATGGCTTCGTTCGAGGGATGTGGTAAGGGTACAACGTCTGCAAGTCAATAAATGCAAGGCGCCACATGAGCAGAAATTAAGATAAAGCCACAGGATCATGTCAATCGACATGGAAAAGGCCCTTGAAAAAAGTCAGTGCCCACTGACGACAAAAGCCGTGGTGAAAGTAGGTACAGAAGGACTTTATCTCAAACTGGTTAGCGCTATTCAGGACAAGCTTCAGTAAGTGGGGAATACCTGAAAGCAGTTTCTCTACAGTCAGGGACAACAGGAAGATGTTCACTGCCGCCATTCACATTCCATATAACTCTCAGAACTCAAGGCAGATCAATTAGGCAAGAGAAATAAACAAAAGGAACTTGTAGGAAAGGAAGAACTTGAATGGCCCTTATCAAGGATGGCGTGAGCCATTGGAAGAAGACTCCACCAGAAGATTCTTAGAAGAAAGAAACCTCTCAACAAAACAGGAGGATACAAAACCGTCATGCAAAGGTTAATACTGTTTCTATACAACAACAGTGGGTCCACTGGGGGGAAAATCAGGAAAACAATATACCATTCGTAGTAGAGGGAAAAGGCATTTACTTTGTGGAAATTCCGTTTTTCCAACACCATTTGTAGAAGGGACTATCTTTCTCCCGGTGAATGTGTTTGGTGTTGTTCGAAGATATGGTGATGATTAGCCGGGCATGGTGGCGCATGCCTGTAATCCCAGCACTCGGGAGGCTGAGGCAGGAGGATCGGTGCGAATTTGAGACCAGCCTGGGCTATGAAAGTGAGCTCAAGGCCAGCCTCAACTGCATAGCGAGACCCTGTCTCAAAAAGACAAAAAAACAAAACAAAACAAAACAAAACAAAACAACAACAACAAGCAAAAAAACCAAAGATATGGTGATGAATGTGTTTACCGTTGTTTCTGCTTCTCCTTGTGTTATAATTTCAAATCAGGGACTGTAATGCCCCTGTCTTGCCTTTGTTGCTTAGGATTGCTTTAATTAATCTAGGTCTATTCTTGTTCCAAATAAACTTTTAGGGACGGTTTCTCTAGTTTCTATGAGGCATGCTGATGGCATTTTGACTGCATTAAACCTGTGGTGCAGTTGTGGGGGCGTGGCCAGTTCTGCTATGTGAGTCTTCCCGTCTCTGAGCAAGAGACAGTTTCCCATGTTCTGATGTCCCCCTTGATCTCTTTTTCCAGAGTACTGTAATTTTCAATGCACAGATCTTCTACTTCCTTCATTAGATTGATTCATAAGTATTTGACTTTGTGGGGGTTGCTACTCTGAAGGGTGTTGGTACCCTAATTTCTCTCTCAGTGCATATGTTCTCTGTGTGGAGAAAATCTTTCCATTTATCTTTGGGTGTTGACTTTGTATCCAGCTACGCTACTGACTTTGGTCATTAAACCTACCAGTCTCTTGGTGAATTTTTGGGGGTGTTCCATTCAGAGTATCCTGTCACCTGCAAATTATGATAATTTAATTTACTTCTTTCCTATCCTTATTACTTTTATTTCTTTTTCTTATCTAATTGCTCTGGCTAATGTTTCAAGAACTGTAAGAATAATCATGGTGATAGTGGGCATCTTTGTCATGATGCTGATTTTAGTGTGAAAGATTTCAGTTTTTGACTATGTAGTATGATGTTGGTCATCAGGCTGTCGTAGAAGGCTTTTCAGATTGAGGTACATACCATCAGTTCCTATTGTCTGCGGGCTTTTCATCAAGAATGAGTGTTGGATTTTATGAAATGCACTCTCTGCATCAGTTGAGAGGACCATGTGATTTGCATCTTTGCTCCTGTTGGTATGGTGCATCCCATTTGCTGATTTGGGGATGTTGAGCCATCCTTACATCTTTTGGGTGGATCTTATTTATTTATGGTGAACAATATTGTGGATGATTTGCTGCATTCTGTTGGCCAGCATCTCTGTCTATTTCCCTTAGGGAGATTCGCTTGTAGTTTCTTTCCTGGTCAGGCCCTTCTCTGGCTTTTATCTCAGGGTAATACTTCCAGTAATCAGTTTGGGAGAGTTGCTTCCTTCTCAGTTTCATTAAAGATTTTCATCAGCAGTGACATTAGGCCTTCTCTACTTAAAAAAAAAAAAAAAAAAAAACTTTATTTATTTATTTATTTATTTATTTATTTATTGCCAGTTCAGACTGCCTTGCGTTTGGGGCCGGCATAGCATTTGGTGCCGGGGATCGAACCACTGTTTCTGCAGTTGCCTAAACTTGCCTAAGACTGCATAAGCAGGTGCTTTAGACCACTGAGCTATCCAGTCAGTCCTCTAATTTTGTACGTGTGTGTATGTGTGTGTGTGTGTGTGTGTTATTCAGCAGTAAGTTCATTAAAACCTAGGCCTTTTTTGTTGTTGCTGTTGGTGGTGGTAAGTTTTATTATTATACTTTCAATTTCATTGACTAAAACTAGGTTACTTAGAACTTTTACATGTTTTTTTTTTATGCTACATACTACAGGCTGCTCTTGAATCCATCGTCATCCTCCTGCCTCAGCCTGAGTGCTGCGATTCCAGGTGGGCACTACCAAACCTGGTTAAAATTTTGTATCTTTTCCATTCAGCTTTGCTAGTGCACATGTATCTAGAAATGTTTCCTTGTCATCTGCATTTCCTTCTTATTACACATAGGTTATCATAGTAGGTATGATAATCTTCCAAATTTCCACAGTACCACTATGACTTTATCCTTTCCATTCCTAATTGCATGAATCTGTCTTTTCTTTCAATACAGTAAATTAAAATTGAAATTCAACAAAGATCTAAATATTAAAACAAAAACACTAAATCTTCTGGAACAGAGAACAGGTAGAACACTTAAAGACACAGGTGTAGGCAAAAACTTCACAAACAAAACCCTGATCATGCGGGAAATACTACAAAAAGTCAGCATCAGGGATTTCATCTTATTAAAAGCTTTGGCATAGTGAAAGAAATCGCCAACAGAATAAAAAAAACAGCACAGAGAGTGGAAAATTTTTTTTTACCAGTTGTCCTTCAGGCAAAGGACTAACATGAAAACTAGATTCTCCAAAGTTAATTTGTTTAGCTTCATAGTACACTTTATGGAAAAAGTGTAAAACCATTTAAATTCATAAACTTTATTTCTTTTCCTCTTTCCTTTCTTTCTTTTGTATTTAATAAAGAGTCTACAGGGTCTCACTATGTAGATCACACTCATAGTAATACTGCTTTTTTCCGCCAACCAAGCACTGGGATTACACCCCACCGTGCCAGTCTCATTTGCTGTCTCAGCATGCCTGGTGGTGGGGCCAGCACAGCACAACTGGGATCCAACCCCAGTCCCTGCACCTGCCTAAGCATGTATGTTAGTCTGCTGAGCTATATGGCTGGCCCTTGGATTCATCAAATATAAATCATACAGCAAAATTATACCTTATAGCTGTAGTAGTCACTATAGGAATCAAAAATAAGGTAAAGGCTAAATTATTACTGTTATGGTTTGTATTCAGTTGTCCCTCCAAAGCCTCATGCAGTCATGGGGCAGAGAGTTCTAGAGTTTGAGACTTGAGTCATGATCCACTGGAATTATGTGTTTTAATACTGATGAGATTATGGGTCTGAGTACTGCTGGGAATTATAGATGTGGCCTGAGGTGGATAGGCTAAGGCAGAGAGCCTGCTGCAATATAAAGGAGAGATAGAGAGATAGACTTATGCTGTTGCTCTCTGCTGCCCTGGTTGGTCGATAGCCTCTGTTGCAATTGCTGCTGTTCTGCCGCCATGAACTGGCTGCTCTTTGCCCTGTTCCACTCAGCCTTGGGCCTGCCAAATATGGACTGAAACCTCCAGTAACTGTGAGCTAAATAAATCTTTCCTTCCTTCATTTTGGGTGTCAGGTATTTGTCCCAGCAATGAGTAAAAAGTAACTGAAACAGAATTTGGTACCAGGAGTAGGGTCATTGCTGTGACTAACCTGACCATGTGGATTACAAGTTTTTGGGAATGGCTTAGGGGAAGAGATAGGAAAGGTTCAGAGATGTCGCCTACAAGTGAAGCACTGAAAAAGCTTTGGCTGTTCTGTAGGGGAGATTCTGGTCAGAACCTAGACCAAAAGACTAACAGTAAGCCTGCCTGTAAAGACCAGACTGAGGAGTTTTCTGCTGGGAAAAAGGACAGCACTGATCGTTGGACTCCAGATAATTTGTGCTATGGATTGACTGAAAGTCTGTCAGAATTTTGCTTGTGCCCCAAGACTTTGCCTAAGACTGAGATTAAGCATGGTGGACTGATTGATCTTTCAAGAGATATTTCAAAGCAGTAAACTATTGAGGTGGTAACATGGTTGTTATTGTTAGCTTTTAGCCAGATTTATGTTGAAAATCAAGAACAAACAGCCAAGCAGGTTGATTTAAAATATTGTGAATTTGGCCAGGAAGGAAGTACCAAGAGAGCTGTGGACTGCAAAAATGGAGCTAAAAGGATCTCCATTGCTGGAAAGGAGCCAGAGAATCAAAAGGATGGCCTGAAGGAATCACCAGAAGTGGCAGTGCTCCACCCTTTGCAGCCCCAGAATTGAAAGGAGAGAGGCATTGCTTTGAGAAGAAAGCCACAGAGACCCAAATACCAGAATGGCAGCAACAGCCAAACCAGGTTCCAAAATGGTGGCAGTATAGAGAATTTGTTTCTCAGAATCAGGGTCAGAATGCTCAGTGATCTAGGTCTTCGACCCTTACAACCAAGAGAGAAGGAAGCCTGGCTATGGCTCCAGCTGACAGCAGACCTTGGCATCATCCATGTGGCACTGGTTTTAGATGCATTCAGAATGCAGGAGTTCTGAGGTTAAGAAGGCTTCCACCTCAATTTCAGAAGAAGGCCTGGGAGGCCAGACAGTGTGGCCCTGAGTGGATAGCGTGTGAAGCAGAGAGTGAGGAGCCTATTCAGTGTCATTCTTGGTAAACGTTTAATTTCAAAACCAAATTTTCAAAATTTAAATATAAACAAAAGTCAAGCATCTCCATTTTATTAGCTAAAAGATACAATGGCTTCCAACACATGTGACCTTAACTAGGAGAGCCAAATTCAAGACTTTGTCCTAATAACTCTAAAGATCACTTCTACCTCTGGTTTGAAAAGAAAACTTGGAAGGTGATCGAGGCAGGCACTACACACAAGAGATCTATTAGCTTAAGCCCTGGGCTATGGGACGCTAGCAGCATGCCAGGGTCCGCTGCCAAGACTGCTGCAATAGGCCAACGTACACTGAATGCTCAGAAGAGTGTTTTTGTAGAGAAAGCATTATGTGGGCGATGGCTCCTAATTAGATCACAGGGGCCCCAAGTGCGGGTTCAGGAGGTTCTGCCGAGAAAGCTCCCACTTGCTTCCTCCACTCAACACTTGAGAATAATTAATGCAAATTGCTGTTGTCTGCTAATTGCTGCTTCCTTCTCTATCCTGGGCCCAGAGGACATATTTAAGAGAATGCCTGGTTGGAAGCACATCTACTGAAGGAGGTTTTGGCTCTCCTGAGGGCCAAGGGCAGGGCTGAGACACCCAGGACCAGGACCAGTTAGCACTTTTGGCCACATGCCCACATTGTACCAAAAGAGAGAGTTGCGAAGGCTATCTTTCTAAGTAACATTGGCAGGGACACAAGAATGCCTGGGACACCACTGGGTTTCTGATGGATGCAGTTAAACAAGGTCCTAAAAATGTAGAAGAAGCTCACAACTGGTCAATTTATAGACAAGACTCGGGGAGAATATAGAAAGATGTCTTTTTCAACACATTTTTTTAAAAAATCTAATTGGTGCAGGGTCTCACTAGGCAGCTCAGACTCCTAGTGATCCTCCTATTTTCAGCCTCTCCAGCACTGGGATTACAGATGTGCACCTCCATGCCCAGTCTCAGTGGCTGGCAACGGCCACCTGGGAACAGGGCCAGAGTGGAATGTGGTGCTGGGGATCAAAGCCTGGTCCCTGCACTTTCCTAAACAGGCACTGAGTCTGCTGAGCTATCTCACTGTCTTCAACACATGTTATAGAACTGGAGATATAGAAAAGTAAGCTGATTTATACGTCCAAGTAGAAAAGGTAACAGTTAAGGGACCTCAATAAAAAGGCAACGTCATTTAGTCTTGCAGCAAGAACAAAATCAAGGCTATTAGCAAAACCTCTGTATACTTAAAGATGGTGCCTAGTTAATGTTTTCACTTCAACAGTGCAGTCCACAGAAAACAAACTTGGGGAGTTTGTGCTCTTCTAGAGAATCTTCATTGGCTTAAGGTATTTGTAAAGATAGATGCATAGACCTCTTCATGAGAAGGAGAGGGGAAGGTCCGTGAAAGAATAATGAATCTGGCTGTTAATGAAGGAAATGATTTTTTTCTGGCAGGATTAGGGATTGAACTCAGGCCCTTGAAATTGTCAAGTACGTACTTATTCTGCTGAACTATCTTCCCAACCTCAACAAAGGAAAAGATTTTAATAAGTAGATAAGAAAGCAATATTAATCTGGACAAAGAGACCTTTAAGACTTAAACAAGTTCTTGGCCAATAATCCTCACATCCAGGAACCTGACTCAAGTAGCTGTTCTAATTTGAAAGGCGGAGATCCTCAGTTTTTTTCTTTAAGTGTAGCCAAGGAAGATAATTGTTCAAGAAAAGATGTGGAAAGACTGTGGAAATGATATGAAAAACAATAGATTATAGGGAATCCTCGTCACCACATAATCATTTCCAACGTGGAAGCTTCTTCAAAGATCTTTCCAGCAGGAATTTCAAATTATTAAACCATGGAGTGCTCCGTGTTTTCATTTAATTAAAAAATTATTTATGTATTCATTTGGTACAGGGTCTTGCTATGTAGCTCAAGGGCAGAGCATGCCTTCCCAGGGATCAAACCCTGGTCCTTGTGCTTGCCAGGCAGATGCTTAGACCGCTGAGCTATCTCCCAAGTCCATTTTTTCCCCACTTTCTAAGGTAGTATTTTGTTACCATTTTCCCCATCATGTTCCACCATTGAATATTGGCTGTATATTTTAGTTTGCAAGTCTCCAAGTCAAGAAACATCATTAGGAGATAGCTAGAAAATCCTCACAGACCCTGAATCTTGAGCATGAAGCTGTGTGGGGGAACAGCTTCAATTCCTCTTTTATGGAAGCCTGGTGGGATGGGAAAGAAACCCAGTATTGTGTGGCTGGAAGGATAGATGACAGCAGGATGACAGTCAGTGTTACTACGACTCAGAATTGCACTTGGAAAATGTTCAAAAATCACTTTTGATCGTGAGCCCGTGAGGCCAAATTGAAGATGAATGGAAGTGACAAGCTGTGTGTCTAGAGGCACGGGGGACCTTAAGAAATAGTCTGCGCTGCGCTGCGCTGTGCTGTGCTGTGCTGCGCTGCGCGTGTGTCCTTTATCCCCTGGCCCCTGGCAGGGGCAATGTGCAGCCGTGGCTGTTCTCGCAGGGTGGTGCCACGGCGAGGTGATTCTTGATGGAGTGGCTGGCAGGCAGTACAGCCTGCTTCCTGTGCTACCAAGTCTTTGGCAATTTCTGCAGCAGGCCCGAGTCTGCGCTGTTGCCTGTGTCATTGGGGTTCCTGCAGCTCTAGACTCGCGACAAGTTAAGCTCATGGCTTCTCACACTCTTGACTAATGGCAAACTAAGGCCGCATGTTCTGGGTCTTACCTAGTCCCTTTTCCCACCCTACTCCGGAGAAAATATAATCCCTTAATAAACGCTCAATTATGTATACGGCTAGCTGCAGAATGTTTGCCACAACTCAGCTTATTAGTTAAAAGAGGGAAAGGTAACTTTGGGAGGTCCCAGATCATCCTAAATTGGAATATATTAAGAATAGAAAGGATTCCCCATAAGGCAAAGGAGGGGTCTTTCCAATAAGAGTGTCATTCGTCTGGAATGCTGAAAGAAACCATAACTAGATGTTTTGCCATTTTATCCAAACATTTCTGGTGCGTATTGAAATATATCTTTTAAGTAAATTTTAAAAGTTACTGAATATATTTTATTGCAAAATTGTAGAAAGCGACTTCCCCATAATTTGCTAGTTGTATCCAACACTTCAATTTTGGATACCCTCAGGCTATTAAACTGTTTTCTCACAGCGTACCTCTTAGTGGTGAAAGTTGGAGGCTTTTCCTCTTGGGTACAAAATATGGCAGGAAGCCTATTCTCACCACTTCTGTTCACAAGAGTGCTCGCAGGTGTGTCTGGGCACCCCTCAAAGCCTCCTGCAGCCATGGGAGGTGGGCTGCTTGGAGCCAGGTGAGTTTAGGGTTTGTTATTGGGTCGCTGTCGAGCACTGGAGTTGAAGATGTAGGACCACCGCGCCCTAGGGCGGTGAGCCTGCTTATAGCATAAGGGGGAAAAGCACTTGCCCACCCTGTCTGCTCTTGTATGTCATACTGGGTCTACAGGGCCTCGCTGCAGACTGGATGTGTACAGATCCTTCCTGTTTTTCAGCCTCCCAAGTGCCAGGATTACATGAGCGCGCCACCACGCCCAGCTCAATCACCTGCCCCAAAGGCAGGGCAGGCACTGCAGGCCTAATTGAGCTCCTGCCCTGCCTCTGCCAAAGCGGGTGCATTAATCCGCTGAGCTATCTGGCCGGCCCTCGCTCCGGCTGCTTCGGTACGGTCCATTTGCCACACCCCCTGCTGTGGAGCCAGGGCTGAAACCTCTGCGCACTGTGAGCAGAATAAGCCTTTCCTCCTTAACTATGGGTGTCAGGTTTCTGTCTCAGCAGTGAGGGAAAAGTAAGCAAAACACCGGGGCACAGGGTGGTGGTAGAATGCTTGCTAGCCCTGAGAGGCCACCCTCAGTCCCTTGAGGTGACCGGAAACCGTAGGTGACTGGAAGCCCAGCCCGAACCATTGTGTAGAAACCCCAGAAGAACCCACCAAAGAATAACTTGAACTGGTAAACTCATCCAGAAAAGCTGCAGGTTACAACATCAGCATAAAGGTCACTAACATTTCTATACAGTAATAATAGTAATAATAACTTCACAACAAATAATCTTAAAAAGGTAATAGGAAAACTAATTCTTAACAGCATTGGAAATATACTTAGGAGTAAATTTAATCAAGCAGAGGTAGGGCTTGTCTATGGAGCTGTGAAACACCGATGAAAGAAAGAAAAGACCCAAGTAAGTGGGAAGCTATGCCATGCTTATGCGTTGCAAGGATTAATATTATGAAAACAGACACACTGGGCATGGTGACCTGCAGAGTAGAAGTAAGCCTCATCAGAATTCCACAGCATTCCTCACAGGAACAGAAAAAAAAAAAAAAAAAAAAAAAAAAAAAAAAAAAAAAAAAAAAAAAAAAAAAAAAAAAAACGACCACAGAATGCCCCAGAGAGCCAAAGTCATCTTCAGCAAAGAAGAGAGAAACCGAACACATCAAAGGGAGGAAAATTCCCATGTTCACATGTGGACAGAATGAGTATTTAAAAAATGGCCACATCGCCCACCCGAGGGGCCTGCAGACTCGGCATTTCTCATCGAAGTACCAGTGACATTCTTCACAGCAGTAGAAAACCAGCTCTAAAATTCATATACAATCACAAAAGAGCTTCAAAAGCCAAGTAATCTTGGGGGGCGGGGAGCAAAGCTGGGGGGAGACAACCGGGTATTTCACAGAGCCATTTGTAACCCCTGCTCTACACGGCCACTGTGTCCCTCAACCCCTGCGTCCAGGTGGCGTGTGGCCTTGCGCCCTGGGACGCTTGGGCTCACTTATCCTGCTCTGGGCCTTGCTATCCCTGCTCTTCTGGGGGCCAAGCGTCATCAAGCATTTCTTCAGTGACCTGCCACAGCTGTTCATCCTGTCCTGCTCGGTCACCTCTCTCTTCCAAGTGGTGACTTCTGTGCTCACCGTGATCTTCGGCCTCCTGTCTGTCTTGGTGGCCATCATTGCCACCATTCTGAGGACCACTTGGGCTGCAGGCCCAGCTAAAGCCTTCACCATCTGTGCTTCCCGCCTGATGGCGGTGACCATCACCTTGGACTCAGGGATCCTTGGCTACACGTCGCCTAACTCTGGAGATTCTCTGAGGTAAAGCAAGCTGCGGTCGCTCTTGCACACTAAATCCCCGTGCTAAACCCGCTGGTCTGCAGTCGAAGGAACAGGCAAACCCGAGGTGCCCTCGGCAGGTACAAGAAGATCTTCCTCTCCAGCCCTTGCTAACTCCAGAATGTATCTCGCACGTGTGCTGCTGTGTACTTCTAAGATAAGCTCAAAGCTGGCACAACACCAGGCGAACGTGTGGGAAGTAGCTGGAAACCCGGTATGCAGCTGTGGCCCAACAAACCAACATGCCAAGCAGGCCACAAGTATTTTTGTGTCAGTTGAAACGTCCCAATTCACCTTGGATATTCAGTCACTTCCTAGCCTGTCAGAAGGAAGAGAGAGAGAGAGAGAGAAACACAAAAGAAAGGATTTTTTGCAGCCCGGCTTTCCTGGTACAGTGTAGATGTGTGTACTGCTCACATTCATTGCTGAGAATTTGTGCCTGTGCATGACAGGGCTTGCTTGTCTCCCACTGCTACCCTCCTTCAGCTCCTCCTCCCCTCCCCGGTTTGTGAAAGCTTTGTTTATTTTCTTCCTTCTTTTCTCATGTGTTGATTTTCCCCTTTCAGCCTCCTGGGCCCCTCGCCACGTAAATGTTTTCTTTCCATTTCACAGTATCTGCTATGCGTTTCGTTTCAGTCCTCAGTCATGGTTGTGGCTTCCCACACAGGGGAGACCATGCGGTGTGATGCAGATGTGTCTGATTTAGTTCACATAAGAGTACGGGCTCAAGGCGCAGCTACTTTCCTAGAAACATCTTAGGCTCGGCCTTCTGTGTGACTGAGTCATATTTCATGGCGTAACCCCCCCCCCCACACACACACATCTTCTTCTTCCTGTCACCAGTCAATAGGCTGTTTCCAAGATCTAGCTACTGGCAGTTACATTGCTATAAACGTAGCTGGGCATTATCACTGTGGTATGATGCTTTTAATTCTTTTGGGAAGATATCAAGAAGCAGAGGAGGTGGGTTAAATGGAACCTACAATTTCTTTTTAACTGTGGCCAACTCAACCCACCCTGGGGGCAAGACTGGTGTGGCATGTGGTTCCAGGGATCAAACCTTGGTTCCTGAGCTCTTGCCTAAACTTTCCTAGGCAGGCACTTGAGACCACGGAGCTATCTTGCTGGCCTGGAATCTCTGCTTTTGCACTGTGAAGGGTCTGCATGCTGGTTTCCACAGTGCTTGTGGCAGGCTGCACGGCCTGTAAGCCCACCAGCAGTGGAGGAGTGCTCCTTTTTCCCTGGAGCCCCCACCCTCAGCATTGGTTATTGGTTGATTTCTTAATAATAACCATTCTTTACAAAATGATTCTTGAATCTTAAAAAAAAGATATTATTTTTTTTCTCGACATGCTGAAAGCCGGGCGTGGTGGCACACGCCTGTAATCCCAGCACTTGGGAGGCAGAGGCAGGAAGATCAGTGCGAGTTCAAGACCAGCCTGGGCTACAAAAGTGAGCTCAAGGCCAGCCTGAACTGCATAGTGAGACCCTGTCTGAAAAGAAAAGACAAAACAAAACAAAACAAAACAAAACCCCAAAAATGACATGCTGACAATTTGTCTTTTTTTTTTTTTAATCTACAAACTTATTAAAGATTGTTTTTAACCCAAACACCAATAGGATGTGAGAAGAGGAAAGTGTTGGTAGAGAAAGAAACTGCACGTTCCTCGAGAAGAAAGGCTGACGGCGGATTTGTTTCCCAGGGCATAAAATATCATGACATCAAAATCAAGAGGAATGAACAGAACACCCTGAAGCTCCGCATGGCTGCTAGGAAAAATCATGAAAGCTGATAAATATAGCTGAGGAAGCACAAGTGCTTTTGATTTGTAAGAGAGAAAGTACAACAAGATTAAAAATCAGTAATGTAAAGTCAGAAATGAAAACAAGTTGGGGCTCTAATGACTTAAACTATGTCTTAGAAATTCATCTTACAGGGCTGGGGAGATAGCTCAGTGGAATAAGCATTTGCCTGGCAAGCACAGGGTCCTGAGTTCAATCCCCGGTTCCACAAAAAAAAAAAATAAAAAAATAAAAAAATAAATAAATAAAATTCATCTTACAGAAATTCTCAGAAGTGTGTGTGTGTGTGTGACACTGCACACTGACTCAGAATTGTGTTTATAGCAAAGGTTTAAATTTCACTTAAAATCCAATGGAGCAAAGAGAGAAGCAACAGATGTCAATGAGCTCACGTATAGACTTCTGCCACAATCGGTACATAAGTTTAAGATGTCTGTGTGTAATTCAGCTATGTGACAACACTTTAGTGGGATCTATTTTGCCTAATATTCTAAGTGCAAGAGAAAAGGCAAATCAGCTCACAGGAAAAGTGTTAGACTCGGATGTTATAGCCAGTACATCCCCGCCCTGGCATTTCCTGGTCTAGATGTGCTCTCAGAATGAAATGTCCGTAATGCAAAAGCGAAGCCAGTAGGGAAATCGCTTGTATATTTCTGTCATCGTCTCACGAGAGAACAGTTACCTGGACAGCTTAATTGGCCCTCTCCTTGCCCCTTCGGAAGGTACATAAGTGAACCCAGGTAGACGCTTCTCTTATCTCAGAGAGCCAGGAGATGCTGTGGACAGCGCAGAGCTCGGCGAGGAAAGCCTCCTACAGGAAGGCTCCCGGGGAAGGCTGCTGAAGGTCGGTGTGCGATGCCCTGTCCTGGGATGGCGGGCTCGGGGTCTGGGCCAAGTGCGTGTTGCCAGGTTTCCCAGGTTTCCTTGGATGAGTGGTCTGACTTCCTCACAAATACCTGGGCGGGACCGGGGTCAGCAGCAGCATGGGCAGCCAGCACGGCAGTGGGGCGCTCAGTGACCCGACTTGGGGTTGGGAAGCTCCTCCCACCACACCTCTGTAGTCTTCTGGTTCACAGGCTGCCGTCCGCTCTCAGCGCCTGGCACATGCTCCGTTTTTTCTACCAGCTATTTGAGTTGCATCAAAACTCAAACTATTGAGTTTTTAATGCAAAAACATGCGGGTAAAGGGAATGTGGTGAACTAAGGAATGTGCTGTTGCCTGACGTGAACTTGGTATGGTTTCTTTCGTTGTTTCCTTTCCCTACCTGGTCAATGTCTCGATTTTTTTTTTTTTTTTTTTTTTTTTTGTGGAACCAGGGATCGAACTCAGGACCTTGCACTTGCCAGGCAGGCACTTGTGATGTGTTTAAAAATATTTGACCTTTCACTAGTTCATACCTCCTTTGCCATGTACTGTATGTAAGGCTTATCAGTAAAACTGTCTCTGCCATTAGCTATCTCCCTAGCCCCAATGTCTTGATTATTGGAAGACTATGTTTCTCAAGATCTATCTAGATTGGATCGTGATTTCCACTTTCATAGTCTACCGCTTAGTGCAAGAATCGGGGAGCACCCCACATCGCTGCCTTGCCACCCATGGGCTGCTTGAACTTTACTAAACCTCTTCGCTGACCCTGTCTTATTTTTCCCAGATATGATTTATACAAAATGATATCAAAGGGTTACATGAGAATAAATCAGGTGAAGGAAATGAATTTCTGAGAACTACATCTGGCACGAAGTAAATGACCAGAGCCGGCGAGTATTTGAGTCAACAAAAGTAAACTTCATCCCTGCACTGGATAGAATTGTAACCCAAAGAAAGAGTTTTGACATTTGAATTGTCCAGCGCTACCCTCATCCTGTGGAAAATGCATTCCCACTTAGTTTTGGCAATACTGACAAGAGCCGTGGCTCCCGTGGCCTGAGACCCTGTGGCGTCTCAGGGCGGTGCAGCTGATGTAAGATGTGTCCTCCCACCCCTTTCCCCAGCCTCTCAGCTCTGCTCCAGAGCCCATGCTTGCTTCTCTACGTGAGGAAACTCCTTTCTGGGATTGTATTGGGAAGTTTAGCCCCTCCCCCTCGGTGCACTTAGCCTGCAGAAAGCCGCCTTCTCTGAGGTGCTTTACAAGCTTTCCCGGGCGTTCCCCAGCCGTGTGGGCCGTCTCTGACCTCTGGGCAGGATGGGAAGAATTAGACTGACCGCCCTTCAATAACATTTACTTCCATTCTGAGATAAGATCTTAGGACTTTTAAAAGTAACTTTAATGATGAGGAGCAATAATGCCAGGGTTCAGGGTCTTGATTTTAGATGACACATGTATATAATATGTGCAGATATACATGTGTGCACATGTGTACGTGCAAGTCGTGGGTGACATCACAATGTTCAGGCAGCAGCCAGCCAAACACACAAGTGTCATCCCATAGGATCACAGGGAAAACTTCCTGAGCCTAGTGACATGGTAGCTGCCCCGTTGTCACACCACAGGACAACATAGTACTCACTGGTCTGTGGTGATGCCAGTATAAACTACCTACTGAGTGCTAGCTATATAAAGGTGAAGTACATAAATTTATGTGCAATTCGCAATTCGGGAGGGCAGGGCTGTCATTATCGCCTGTATCTCCTGTGCCACCCTTCCACTGTTCCTTGAGAATGCCCCCCAGTACATCCATGCCTCTGTAGACAGAATACCACATCCCACAGAAGGTGGTCTCATCCGTGTGATGCCCACTGTGCCTATGGACGGAATCTTCTTCTCCCATGGTTGATGCAATTTTATGCTGTTTTGTTGCTCATGGTCCCTAGGAGCAGCTGGATCCACACATAGATTGTAAATGGAACCCACACGCAGTCAGCTGTGCCATGCAGGCTTGTGGAAGCGCCCCACAATGTTCACCTGCTTAGCTCTGCACCACACACATCCCTGTAGCTGAGGCATACACGGCTCTGCATACGTATGCATCCCACACAAACACACAGGGCGTGTCTGCCAGGCTCTTGGAAATGCTCCACAGATCCTAGGCAAAACCCCATTCACTATTTTCCCAAGTGATATACCAAGTTCTTAATTTGCTTGCTTTCCCCTATAGTCCAATTTTCTTAAGTATTTGGCCAAATAATTTCATTGTTTCAAAGTGCTTTACCAGCCTCATTCACCCTTTGAAGAGTGTTGAAAAATTTTGTCTGGTAGCATTTAATTTAGGTAGATTCTCAGAGACAACAAAACTCTGAATTAATTCACCCAGTGATAATACAAGTAAGCTGATAGGAAATAAAATACTTATTAGTGGACACAAAAGATCTTCATACTTGAAAAATATAACGACTACGATTGCATTTAAAATGTTTATTGAGGGTCTGGGAGGTAGCTCTGTGGCACAAGTGCCTGCCTAGCAAGTGCAAAGTCATGAGTTTGAACCCTGGCCTCACACACACAAAAAAATGTTTATAGAAGCCAGGTGTGATGGCACAAACCTCTCTTCTGACCACTTCGCAGGCTGAGGCAGGAGAATCACCATGAGTTTGAGTCCAGCCTAGACTATATAGTGAGTTCAAAGCTAGCCTAACCTGCGCGGTGAGACTTGGTCTCAAAAGACAAAGCAGAACGAACCTGAACACATTGTTGAAAACCTCACGGCACACCAATGTAGGTGCACCCGTGTTCATAGCAGCAGAGATCCATAACGAGGTCTTGCAGACAACCCAAACGTCCATCAGCCAAGGAATGGATAAGAAGGTGTGGCATAGCTGTGCAATGGGGTATTACTCCGCTATAAAGAGAGATAAACGGGCAACCCGCTCAGGTCCCCTTTGTCCCTCTTCCCAGACAGAAGCTTTCTTTCTCTTAATAAATCTATTCTGCTCATTAAAAAAACAAAGATAAACACGAGGCTTTTATAGATAAATGGATTAAACTCAACGCTGTGCTCATAAGTGAAATAAATCAGACCCACAAGTGTAAACGTCATATTGTCTCCCTAGTGTAAGAACTTAGAAGAGTAAGTAACATCTGGGAGGTACAATGCATATAGCAAAAGGGAAGAAAAAACAGTTCAAAAGGAATGAGCAACTGGGATGAGGGAAAGGAAAGAAAGATAAAAAAGGAAGAGGAACTCATGAATAAACACAAGATAGCTAAGATGATTGTACTTCTAATTTCTATCAGATTTTTGAAGCTATCGGTTAATGCTTAAACCTTTGACTTTGATCGATTTTACATGTTGATATCTGGTTATCTGAGAAAATACACTGAAGACAATAATGTCCAATACAACAACCACTGTTGAATACCTATCAGGTTGGTTTTTAGAAATTGCGCATCATTTCCAATGCTTATCTACTATTTCTAGTTGCTTTAAAATAAAAAAAGTATTGGGTTATTTTCTTATGAAATAGCACAAAAATTTGACCACATCAGTTTCTTTGTGTACTGTGTTATGTTAATATTCATATATAAAAGGAAGTAGCTTATCCATGGATAAAAATAAGTATCTGTGATCTCCAGGAAATTAAAACCTCACTTGGACTAATGTCTAGTATACATTATCTTTATTATATGAAAAGTAGAAGATAAAATGTCTGATATTTTGGTATAAATGGAGTCTTGGAGAAGCGAGTAATGAAACCTTTATAGAAAATCTATTCTATCTCAGATGATGCCCTAATAATATCTGTAACAATTATAAGGCAGTCCCCTCTGGAGTCAGTATCACATGAAGAATTTTCCACACATCCTCCCATTCTGTCCTTCTCACAGTCTGGCAAATAAACTGGCAAAATCCCTATTTCACAAGTAAAGAAATGTAGGCTCAGGAACAGGGTAACCAAGCCAAGGCCAAACAGTCAGAAGAGAAGTACCCCAAATGCACGGTGGGGCTCGCTTGGGTTCAGGGTCTGCCTCAGACCCGCTGCTCGAGAGCCTGGCTCGGTTCACGAAGCATCTTCGTGACTGGTGTGTTCGCTCGCCAACGTCCGCGTTCTTGATTCGTGTGACTCTGGGCCAGAGCGCAGGTGCAACTCTCGTCACTTGGAGCCAGGACAACCACGCAGCTTTGGGACGCGCGTCCTTAAGTGCACTGCTGTGAAGCAACCGTGAGAAGAAGCGCCTTCTGCCGACTCAAAGCACGAGAGGCGCTTAGAGGCTCTCGGGAGCACAGCCGAAGGCTGAGAAGCGAGGAGACGCTTGAAACTTGCGTGGAGAGTTTTCTAGGCAGGGTCAACGTTTTACCAATAAAGAAATGGGCACATCAGCTGGTCTGCCACCCCCCAGCAGTGGAGCTGAGATGGTGACTCTGTCATGATGCCCACGCTCCAAACCCAGCTCCCTTCATGGGAAGCCAAAGGCTGTGCCTGCGGTGGAGCTGGGGCTTTGGGGGGCGGCTGGTGGTGTTCCCCAGTGGCTGAGTCCAGCTTATTCACAGCTGAGCAGGGTGACAGGAGGTCAGGTGCACTGCAACGGCAGGTGCCTGGGGCGTGACCTGGCAGAGGCTGTCTTCCTTTCTGGCCTTCTCTTTGCCATGCATACCCTGACCGCCTCAAAGCGGACAGCTTCTTCCCTGCTGGTTCTGCTTTGAGCCCGCCTGCCACACACTGATACTTCCAAAACCGTGAGCTGAAGAAAACCTCTTGCTTGACTTGAGGGTGTCAGTCATGGTCTTCAGCAAGAGGTGACTGAGCCGGACTCCTGCCCCGGGTCACCTGTCCACACTGCATCCCTGCCCCTCTTCCCAGCACTGCCCGTCCATTTCAACCTTTTTGTCGTAGCACTGAAGTCACCATCACTCTACGGAACTTATGTACGTGCATGCGCTTGTGAATCTTCTGTTCCATTTTTTTAATTTTTCTTTTGGTCCTGGGAATCGAACTCAGGGCCTTGTGATTGCCAGGCAGGTGCTGGGACACTGAGCTACATCCCCAGGTGCCCCTGGGTTTTTTTTGTTTTGTGGGTGGTGTAAGACTTAAATGAATTAGTTTACACATAAGCTATTTCACCAGGGTGTGGCACACAGTGTGTACAACAAGCATGTCGTTGTTATCAGACGTTACACTGCAGGGGGCTGTTACACATCTCACACTGAAGTTTAGTCTCAGTTTCTTATTGGAATAATGAAAGTTAGCCAGGGTTAGATTCATATCTGGTAGGACGGGGAAAGGGTGACATCGCTGGAGGTATTTTCTGTAATAATCACAACAATGGTGATCGTCCCAATCATGGAGTGAGAAGACTCAGATGAGAAGGGTATTGGAAGATACAAATTATAATGATTGGGTAGGGCAGGCTCGCTGACGAGGGGACAAGTGAGGTGTGGGGTCACACTGAATCCACTTGCTTCTGACGTTCTTTACAAGTGTACTTTATTAGTGGCTATCAGTTTTACAGAGTACTGCATTTCAAACTGATGGTTCCGCATGGCCCCTTCCTTGCCCATGGGCCTCGATTTGAGCAGGAAGCACCAGCCAAGTTGAGGCAGACAGTAGTGAGCTGAGAGCCTGCTGCTGGCGTTTGGTCTCTGGGGCACCTGAGGTCGTGTGGAGAAGAATCCAGCATGGACACTGTGTGTACGGAGAGTCATAGGCACTCTAGGCCAGTCCCCAGACAAAGGCCAGTGGCTCTGGGCAGCCAGCCACATGTGACCCATTGTGATGACATCGAAGTACATTGTGACAAGAGGGACCCTAGCCAGGGTAGTTAGCTCGACTGAGGATTCTTTTTGTCCAAACCTATGAAACTATATTCAAAACAAGGTGACTGTTTTTTTAATATCAGAGTTCATTTTTAACCCAACTATCTTTCTGCAGATGTAAAGCTCCAGGACAATGTCTGGGGAAAGGAATGACACAGCCATCGCCAAGTTCATCCTGCTGAGCTTCTTAGAGTTTCCCAAGCTCAGGGCTGTTCTTTTCGTAGTGTTCTTGGGCACTTACGTCTCGACCGTGGCGTGGAACCTGGGGCTCATCCTCCTGATCAGGTTGGACCCCTGCTTACACACACCCATGTACTTCTTCCTCAGCAACCTGTCCTTCCTGGACTTCTGCTACGTGACCTGCACGGCCCCCAGGATGCTCTCGGACTTCCTCCAGAAGCCCAGGCCCATGTCCTTTGTGGGGTGCACTGCGCAGTACTTCTTCTTCTCGGGCCTGGGTCTGTCTGAGTGCTGCCTTCTGGCGGCCATGGCCTACGACCGCTACGCCGCCATCTGTAACCCCCTGCTCTACATGGCCATCGTGTCCCCTACCCTCTGTGTGCAGATGGTGGTTGGAGCCTACATCACCGGATTTTTGGGTTCGCTGGTCCAACTCTGTGCTTTACTTCAGCTCAGTTTCTGTGGGCCGAACCTTGTCAACCACTACTTCTGTGACCTGCCCCAGTTACTAGTCCTAGCCTGCTCCAAGACCTTCTTCCTCCAAGTCATCAAGTTTGTGATAGCCGTGTTTTTTGGCGTGGTGTCTCTGCTGGTCATCATGGTCTCCTATGGGTACATCGCGGGCTCCATCCTGAGGATGAGCTCTGTGGAAAGCAGGTCCAAGGCCTTCAACACCTGTGCATCTCACCTGATGGCCGTCAGCCTCTTCTTTGGATCAGGACTTTCTGTCTACATGCACCCAAGCTCTGGCAGTTCTCTGGGCTATAACAAGATGGCTTCCGTCTTCTATGCCATGGTGATTCCCATGTTGAATCCTTTCATTTACAGTCTCAGGAACAAGGAAATCCAAGATTCCCTTAAGAGGCATAAGAAGAAGCACGTGTTTTCCCGTTGCCGCTGTTAGTTACAGGTCTGGAGTGCCGGTGGGCTCGCTGACTGCAGACCGCTGGGCTCCGCGAGGTCAGTGCACGCAATGCGATCCGGCCTCACTGGCTCTGTGACAGGCCTGGGGGTTGAGGCGCCTAATTCCAGGACCAGCCCAGCACATGCACGTCTCGTGGCTATTTTCAGTCTGGACATTGGCTAAACTCTCCTCCACCTGCCCTCATGGAGCAGGGGGCAGCTCAGTGTTCCTAAAGGGGCCACCGCCAGGTCTTCACTTACGTGTTCTTCCCAGCTTCAGCCTCCACACCAAAGGGGCAGCACTGGACCCAAGGTGAGTCTCTTCCTCACAGGCCAGAGGAGGACTGCTTTGTCTTGGACTGGAACCCTTAATGGTACCTAGACGAACCCCAACTCCCTGCAATGGGTATGTGGGCAGAAGCATAATTTTTGTTTTGTTTCCTTTTATTTTATTGAGACAGGGTCTTGCTATAGAGTTCAGCCAGGCCTTGACCACACCATGTAGCACAGGCTGGCCTCAAACTCACAGGGATCCTCCTGCCTCGGCCTCCCAAGTACTGAGATTACAGGTAACCCCTCTGCCAACAAAATATACATAGGACTTTGATATATAGTATTTTATTTTTTGAAGTTAAGCATCCCTTGTTTGTGAATGAATGAACAAAGAGATTTTCACGAAGCTATCCTTCTCTGGGAGAACAGAAAGACAAAGCAACTTCTTGGACTGCCATATTACTATGGACTGGAACAGTTACACTTCCGTTTTTGTCTTTTCTTTTTGAGATAGAGTCTCTCTGTGTGGTAAGTGGCCTTGCATTCACTTGGTAGCCCAGGCTGGCCTTGGACTGGGGGTGGTCGTCTTGCCTCAGTCTCCTCAGTGCTGGGATTCTAGGTGTTTGCCAGTACTCTCAGGGTGGAAAATTTATTATGCAGATCAGATAGTATAGATACACATAGTATTGCTAGGGAATGAGGGATGGTGCAGGAAATATTTTTCAGAAAATAATTTAAAAGACATTTTTAAGTAAGCAAAAAAAAAAAAAAAAAAAAAAGAGAAAAGAAAGGAAGAAACTAGTCAACATTTCAATGTATATAAAGTCAAATCAGAAATTCTGGGAACAAACGCTCTTCAGGAGATGCCTTCTACACAGGGCCACCAGGGAAAGCTGGTAGTGGTGGGTCTGCATGGGAAAACACCTTATGACTTGGGGAAAAAGAGGAAGGCTGGGGTTGCCTGAGTGTCTGATGGGAGACCAGACACACACAGCGGGATGTCTGCACACTGGCTCCATGTGACAGGGAACCCCAGGACGATCCTGGTTCACAAGACATGAAACATGTTCTCTCTGGCTCTACTCTGCGTGTGACACCCTAACAGAGGCTCATGGTCTGAGTCCACATCAACCGTTTGGGCCCCTGGAATCTGGTGATCAACTAATTGCTTAAGGGTCATCACGGGTGAGTCTTCAAGTCCCCCCACCAATCAGAACTCAGGGCAATACCTCTCCAAAGATTTTAAACAAATGAACTAAATCCCAACTCAAAAACATTCTCCAGAATAACTTTCTAAAGAAAACTGGGTTACACAAATGTCAAAGTACTGGAGAAAACAAGACCTCATGGCCAAAGACCTCTATGAGACATGCCAGTGTCAGGCTCTTGAAGACATCAGGAAGAGCGATTACCTTAATTAAAACATGCAACGGGTGGCAGTCATGTATGAAGAAGAAGAGGAAATGAAGATATAAGCAGAGATCAAAGGAACAGAATCTACTGAGGCTTTCTCCCTCCTCAGTAGGGTGACATGAGGGTCAATTGCTTCTGTCCACCAAGCTGGACTGAGGTAACCTAGGAGATTAACCTTGCTGTCCAGGCTGTGTCGACGGGGCGTTTCCAAGACAGCAGCTCCAATGCTGATTGGTGGACAGCATCTTCCAGTAGGTTTAGAGTCCACAGTGCGTGCCAAGAAGCGGGCGGGTTGGCCTGCACCTGCTGCTTGGCTCTGTGCCAGCTCCTGCATGGCTGCGGACCCCAACTCCCGGCTTCGCAGGATCTTCTGGGCCTTCAGGCTGCTCCGTGTAAGGGAGCCTAGGTGGAGGCTCCTGCCATGGAAAGCGTATTTCCACTTTATGAAATGAGGAATAAACTAAGACCCAGATGAGGTCAAACCAGGCCACACGTGGAGAATTTCACTTTAATGAGGTGTTTAGAATAAGCAGATCGGTCGAGACCGGGACAGGTACGGACACACAAGGAATGTGCTTCAAACACGTACTAATAAAACCGTGATTCCGTAGGTCAGTTCGGAGAGCAGGGTAGAAACAGAACAACTACTACAGCAGCAGTCATGTAAAGCAGAGACAAACAGGGCACAGCTGTGCAGGGTCTTCAATCAAAAGTTTCAAAGTAAGATAGTCTATGGTTTCTAAACGGTTTCAAAACCATGTGAATATTACCGAATGACACGTTTGACATGGAAGGATTTTATAGTAGGTGGAGTTACCTTAAAATAGGCAGGCAGGCAGGCAGGCAGGCAGGCCCGCAGGAAGGAAGAAAGATGAAGGAGGGAGGAGGGGGGAGGGAGGAGGTAGGAGGGGGGAGGTAGGAGGGGGGAGGGAAGCCAGGCAGGACAAAAAAAGGATCTGAATTTGCCTAGGATCAAAGGTGATATCTTTGGGAAGATGCCATTTTTGAGGTAGCTAACATTTATTAGCAATGTGGTAATGAAAGGGAAAAAAGAAGCCATCTGAGGAAATTGCAAATCTTAAGAATTTAGAAGTCAAATGGTCTATACTGTATATCATGTCTCCCTCTTTGCTCCATCTCAGCAAATCATCGTACACGAATGAAGCTGCTTTTCCCTCACCCAACAGCAGAGGGCGCAGTGCCGTCCTTTGGGCGAAATCAGCTCCCCTCCGGCCACCTGCTCGGCTGCACTTTAGTCGGGATGTTCCCGTGGCTGGCTGGTGAGACACATCCCGGGCACAGCACGGAGCCAAAAGACGAAGGCAGGAGAAGAGACGGGCAGCTCTGCTGCTTAGGCAGAGAGAGAGAGAGAGAGAGAGAGAGAGAGAGAGAGAGAGAGAGAGAGAGAGACTCGCCACAGGTTTCCTTGCAATGGTCATTGCCCTGCTCACCTGGGACACCTTGACCTGTGCCCATGTGGACCATGGCCCATCAGGGACGTATCAGGTGGCCGTGAAGGACCATTGGCCCAAGAGGCATAGACCAGGGTCTTCTGTCTTGGCCCGCGTGAGGCCCAAATGGGAAACCTGGCTGGCCTCCGTCCTCCGCAGGGGGAGGTCCACCCTGCGGTCAGCAGGAGCCGCAAAGCTCCACTGAGCGGTGGTGGGGATGCGTTGCGACGCCCGGGCGCGCAGGCCTTGCAAGTGCCACAATCCCTGCACGCTGGCTCCTCACGAGGCTTGACGGTCCGCCCCTCACCTGGTGGGCAGACGGGGCAGGAGCCGAATCCCCTCACTCTGCTGAAGGTGACTTCGCAGAGGAGCCCCTGAAGAGGCGACATGCGCCAGGGTGGCCCAAGGGGCAGCTTGCTAGCCCCCTCGCACGGCGACGAAAGCAGGGCGCTCTTTTCTCAGACTGTTCTTCACGCGGGCGATTCTCCCAGCACAGAGCGTGGCGCGTGCACCTGAGAGAGGCTGGGAAACCCCGTAGAAGCGCTCCTCCTCCTGAGGGTTGGTAACCCGGCAGCCTCCTTAACTTTAGGTAGATATTCAAAAATTGCCACTGCAAGAAAAGTTCCTTCTTTAAGTGACACACTTACCTGCCCATTGATTTTCCTACCTACTGTTCCCGTCTGCAAGAGAGACACGCAAATGATTTGGCTTCCGAATTCACAAGATGGAAAACAAGCTGTCGGGCTGTCCGACCTCTAGCTACTCTTTCACTCTGTTCAGGAGGCAACCAACAGCTGCCCATCTACATAGCAAGAATAATACAGGTCTATGGCTCCTTTTTATGTTAAAGAATAGAACAACAAAAATCATACAAAATTTCACAACAAGATGATAGGAAATTAGTGATGGTTATCATACTGGGTATGGTTATGTTCAGAGTAGTTGCTCAGGTTACCAGATACAGGAACGCAAATGTGATCAAATAATAGCAGCACCAACTTCCTTTCGGTGAAGTAATAGATGCTTGCCTGTGTATAAGGTTTTCAGTTCTTCTGGCAAAATACCCAGAAGGGCGGTAGCTTTTGGTAGGAGTAGAGCCCAGCACAAGCACTGTGAAAATCTGTGTGGAGACTCCTCAGACAGCTAGTCTGCCCATGGCTTTAAACTGCTATACATCGGTTAGTTTAGTCTGAAACAGTAGGAAAGCAATAACCCTCGCGCACACTCAGTTTTGCTTCTCTGCAGCAGTACACCCTCCAGAGGCCGGGGCTGACAGGCCGAGGAAGCCCTTCTGTTTGTGAAAGTCTCTATTTCATCAGGAGGCAGCCAGGGCACAGCTGCCCATGCCAGGCACTGTTCCAGGTGCTGACTGAAGAGTGAATGTGGGACGAGAGGCCTCTCGAGGACCCCCACGAGGAAGGGCGCAGGCAACACAGTCCTGAGTAGGACAGCCACGCAGGGAACAACAGTGCGTGTGGAGGAGGAGCCCTGAGGAGGGACAGCTCCTTGGCTGAGGTTCTCAGAAAGGTTATTTTGGGACAGCTTTGGCGAGCATGCTAGGGGAAAAGCAGAGCCTCAGGAGGGATTTTCGTGCAGCAGCAAATGTCTTCGTGGGCTGGGTGGATAGCTCGGTGATCTGTGGGCTGGGTAGATAACTTGGTGATCTAAGCACTTGCCTAGTAAGTGCAAGGACCAGGTGCGATCTCCCATACCACTTGCTGCTCTGGCCCCAGGCCAACGACAGAAGCTGGGTGTGGTGGCACGTGCCTGTGATCCCAGTCCTGCAGAGACTGAAATAGGAGGATCACTACAGGTCCAAACTGTGTAGTGCAAAGGGTAGGAGGAGCGTATTCAGAGTGCGGGGAATCACTTTGAGGGGGATTCCTCGCACTGTGTCTTTTACCTGAACACATTTTAAAAACATATGAATGTTCTCTGCATACGTTTTGGTCACGCCTCTTAAGCAGCTCCGCCCACCAGGAGCCTGACAATGCTTATAGATTTTGCTGCAAAATAGAAAAAAATATATGAGGGTTGGGGTAGGAATCGGCGAGGGTCCTGAGCATGAGTTCAGGACCTGGGAAGGGTCCGTAAAGGTCATGAAATCTGGAAGAAATTCTCTGAGAGTTGCAAAACAGAACAGGAAGTTTTTGGCCAAGAGAAATGTCAGAGTCTGAGATTTGGGTGTAAGCATTTTCTCATCGCTCTGAGGGACGGAGCGGCCAGGTCATGCGGCTTAGGGCGGTGCAGGGTTCTCAGCTGGAGGACAGAGAGGTCAGCAGCCTCCGAGGAACGTCAGCCAGCAGCTGCGCACGCGCTGGCCACCGCCTCATGAGCAGGGCCCTGAAACAGCAGGCGAGTTAAGCAGGCATCACTGGAGAAGCTCACGGCAAAGCTAAACCATCACAGGGTGGGCAGATCAGTGCAGAAGCATGTCCCGCCTTCCTGGGCGGAAAGTTGGTTCCTTTGTTTTAAAATTCAATTTTATTTTACACTGAAGGGTAAAAACAGAAGCAAAGACAAATTAAAAAAAGACAGAAGCAGGGTAACATGCAACAATACGTATGTTACAGATATTCAAAACAGGTATAGCTAATTAATAGTGGTTGTCATCTTACTATTTTTATCATCAAATCTGTTGCTCAGATATAGTTATGCAAGATTGGACAAATAATTGAATATCAAAGCTTGCTTTCAAGAACTCTTCATTTTTTCCCTGGTCTTTTAAAAATGTATTTTAAAGGGAGCATAGTAAGGAGAGGCATGCAACCATGGGTTTTGTGTTACCCGGTGCTGTCCTCGATGGAGGTGCTCGGATCGCAGATAGCAGCATACAGAGCTCTCAAGGTGAACATTCTAAACATTAGCTGCTGGTTTCAAAAAACTGATGGAAGTTGTGAGTACAGTCACCTTGTCCAGCCCATATATATCCTTTCATGCTTTTCTCCCTTTCCTTTTTTCCTCCTTTCTCTTATCTTCATTATCTAATCCTTAAGTTCAGTCTCTTTCCTTTTACTATATCTATTATATCTTTCAGGTTGTATTTATTGTTTCAGATTCTTACACTAGGGAGACAATGTGATGTGTACACATGAGAGTCTGACATAGTTTACCAGGAGTATAGTCTCAAGTTGTTTCCACATACCTATAAGGGCTTAGACTTCATCTTTCTTTATAGCTGAGCACAATGGATGATGTATCCTCAGTGGCATATTCCCTTACATAAATACACCACATTTTTCCCATCCATTCTTCAGATGATGGGCATTTTGGTTGCTTCTAAGATTCGGCTACCATGAATTGTGCTGCTACACACATAGGGGCACAAACATCACTGTGATGTGATGCTTTCAGCTCTTTTGGGAAAATTCCCAGCAGGGGGCTAGCTGGACTGGATGGGATGTCCAGACCTGGTTCTTTGAGGAATCTCCACACTGATTTCTGTAGCGCTTTTACTAGTCTACATTCCAACCAGCAGTAGAGAAGGGTTCCTTTTTCCTGACACCCCTCCAGTGTTTGCTATTGGTTGATTTCTTTATGGTAGTCGTTTTGTCTGGGGTGAAATGGTATCTCAATGTTTTAACTTGCCTTTCTCAAACGGCTAGTTGTTGATTCTCTGAAGGATTTCCCATGCAATTTGGGTTGTGTTGATGAACTCTCTGCCTACCCTTATGTCTTTAAGGTTTCCACCTACTTTGCCTTCCAGGAGATTTAGTGTTTTTGTTTTAATGTTTTTTTTTTTTTGAGAACCTTTGTTTATTTACTCATTTTCATGGCCGGCTCAGCCCACCCCGAGGGCAGGGCTGGTACAGCATGTGGTGCCGGGGATCGAACCGTGGTTCCTGAAGCCGCCCAAGCTTTCCCAAGCAGGCGCTTTAGACCACTGAGCCATCCCGCCGGGCCCTTGTTTTAATGTTTAGATTTATCATCCGTTTTGACTTTCGTTTAGTGCCTGGTGATAGACCTGGCTGTAGTCTTTGTTTTCGGCATGTGGAGAGCCAGTTTTTCCAGCACCATCTGTTAGAGAACTTCCTGAACAGAGAGCATCACCAGTGACAAGACGTCACCCCTGGCCACACCCCTCCAGGTGTGGCTGCTTCTAAGCTGATCACAACCATCAGCAATCGACTTGCAAAGTCTGATGTCTTGAGATTTTATTTTATTTATTTATGTATTTATTTTATTTTTCTGTCTTTTTGAGACAGGGTCTCACTCTGCAGTTCAGGTTGGCATTGAGCTCACTTTTGTAGTCCAGGCTGGTCTCAAAATCGCACCAATCCTCCTTCCTCAGCCTCCTGAGTGCTGGGATTACAGGTGTGTGCCACCATACCCAGCTCTTGATGCCTTGAAATTTTAATGAAAACTACAATGTAGCACCTGGTGAGCTAGCTCAGTGGCACAACCACCTGCCTGGCAAGTGCAAGGTCCTGAGCTTGGGCCCCATCCCCAGTTTTAAGAAAAAAAGAAGAGAAAAAAAAAAAAGAAAAGAAAAGAAGGGAAAAGAAAAGAAAAATATGTGGGCAGTCTCCAGAAAGAAGCAGCTTATCGGGATTTTTCTTTCTTTCTCTTTGCCCAACATGGCAGAGAGAATTTCAAGAGGAATTTTATATTTTAGTACTAATAATTCAGTTAAAAAAGGAGGACCAGGGAAATAGCTCAGTAGAACAAGTGCTTCCCTAGCAAGCACAGTGTCCTGAGTTCAATCACAGGTACTGAAAATGAATGAATGAATAAATAAATAAATAAATAAATAAATAAAGGAAATCTTTGGTAGCTTACATCAGTCCTCTGCTCTCTTCTCGTCCCACTCTCCCAAAGCACCAATACCCACGCTGACAGAAGCGTCTTTTATGTCTCCAGAATCCTACAGCCCCTGCCAGACAGAATCTTCCTCCCATCCGGGTTCCAGCCTTGGGGCCCTCTGCAGAGGCACTCACGCACCTCCCACAGCTGCCTCATCCTGAAACTGAGCCCCGCCAGTAGCTCGCCCCTTGGCTGGTTGAGCGAGTCGAGGGTGGCAGCAGCGCAGTGCTCCAGGGCCTGAGAGACAGCCGGGCGCAGGACTCCCGATGGTCCATGTTCTCTCTGCACTCCTGGTCTCAGGCTTTCTTTTTGCAAAAGGAAAATTGTTTAAAGGAAGCCTTAGGGTGGACACTCTTGGCAGGGGCACCCCGACCCTGAGGCTTCCCAGAAGAGATGCCAGCACCCCACCAACCACATGGAGTGAGGCCAGAGGGTCGGATTTCCCTGAAGAACACACAGCAGGTGGTGTGCGGAGAGCCGCAGGTACCTGACAGATGTGGCCAAGCGTCTGTTTCAGATTTTGCCATCTGGTTTATAGATCTATTGTGAGGCTGAGAGCATGATTTCAGAGAATGCTTTCTTTCACTTACCCTGGACACAGCAAAATGAACTTTTACACAATTCCCAATGAGCAAAGCCAGCTCTTTATGGCCCTGCTCTTCTCATGCTCCCGCGCCCTGCTCCAGGGCTCCTGACTGGAGATGGCAGCGTGCCCCGGCACACTCTGGCCACTCCGGTAGAGCGGGGCTTCCAAGCCTACCCCTGCCTTTCTCCATGTCACATCCCTTGGTCATTTGGTCATAGTTTTCTCCCTTCATTTCCCCAAACATCGCTTGGTAGTGACGCCCACGAGGGGCTGGGTGTGGACTGGGGCCTTGGCAAGCAGGTTATGCACGAATTGTTTTTGGAGGGGTGGGTTGCCAGGGATTGAACCAGAGACACGGCGCTTGCCAGGCAGGCACTTACTCTGTTGAGCTATATCGCCAGCCCCAGAATGAATATGCTATTGAAAATCCACATACTTGGCTTTGCCAACCCCATTACATCAGTGATGAAGTCTACCAGGAGGAAGGCTTCGGTGTTTTGAGAGCCTAAAGGTGAAGAGATGAGTTAGAAAACATTGGCAGATGAGGTGCCGTAGACTTGCTGACCTCCGACCTCCGAAACTGTGCCGTGGCAGGGCTTAGCATGAGCAGGAGCTGCAGCGATTCTGAAACAATGTCTCAAGTAGCCAAGCAAAAGAGGAGTGTGTGTGTGTGTGTGTGTGTGTGTGTGTGTGTGTGTGTGTGTGTGTACTGGCCCAGGCCCCTGAAGCCTGCACTCTGAAATGCCTTCAGGGCCTTTTTGTTCTTCTTATTTTTTTAAATTTGGAGCTGGGATCTCAGTGAGGCATCTCAGTGAAAACTGAAATGAGCTGCCGAGCTCCCCAGGGTGGTCTCAGCCTTGTGACACCCACCTCAGCCTCCTGGAGGGTCACCGTGCTGGGGTTGCCGGTGTGCACAGCGCCATGCCTGGCTCAGAATCTCTTTGGAAGGAGAGAGCAAGAGGCGGACAGAGCACAGAGCAACACCCATCTCTCGGTGCTTCAATCTTCACAGCTCTCTTCCTGCAAAAAACAATCAGAAGCCAGGGGTTTGGGGCTGGGTTTTTGGTTTAGCTGTCCAAGGAAGATTTAATTACACACAAACGACTGTGTCTGCCACGGCGATGCCTGCCCTGTGTCAAGCCCCGGGAGTCAAAGCAGAAGGACACGTGCTAGGAGAGGGAGAAGGGGTGTACCTGGCTTGGCTTTACCGTGGGTGACTTTGGCCTGGCAGAAGAGAAGCTGGCGTGGCTGTGCGCAGGGCAGGGAAGGACAGCAGAGCCTCTGCTGTGCAATGCAACCTGAGGAGCTGCCTGCGTCCGCAGGGCGTGGCCATCATCCTGCACAAGTCCAGGAAAGAAGCCATCTGGTCCCGTGGGTTGACAGTGGTCATCTCGCGGGTCTCTCTGAGCCACAGATGCCTTCAGGTCTTTCCAAGCTGGACTGGAGGGAACTCTGGCCCGAGTTACACCATCAAAGGTTACTTCTGCTTCCGGCCCCCTGCCCTCAGGTCTTCTGAGAGACGGGTGCTCTCTGTCTAGCGCAGCCTTTCCTCCTCATCCTCCTCGCCAGGCACTTTGCAAGTCTATGCGGGCGTCCTGGAGGACAGGGAAGAGCTTGGTGCAGGCTGTGGCCTTACGGTGCCGAGGGCCCTGCGTGGGCTTTGGCCGAGCACTTCTCCAGAAGGCCGCTTTCTGCTCTGAAGACGCACATGAGAGAGCTGGGCTCTGGGAGAACCCTGGAAGGCTGCGCAGAGAAGAGGGGGGCCGGAGACCAGCCCACGGTGAATGTCGGCACCTCTCTGCGTCCTCTCCTCTTCCTCTTCTGTGTGTAGAATTAGAATGGCAGGATTTTGAGGAAGCCCTTCAATTCCACTGGTTCACATTCTTTTAAATCATAAACCCTTTCCTTCTCCGAGGTGCTTTCTCCCATGCGCTTTCACGGCCAGGGGGCCCTCTTCTTTGGAAATCCATTGTACTCTTGGACTCCACCATTGTTTCTCTCCCTGTCCTTCTGCGGAAATGTCTCTCATTCACTCCTAGTTCCAACCCTCAGAATCACTCAGAAGGGTTTTGTAAAACACCTATGGCTACCCCAAGTTCATTGGTGTTGCCTGAAATTGATACCAATTTACGGAGGCCAAGGGAGTCCTGCACTTCACCAAGGCTGACAGGGTCTTGCTGAAACCTGGCCAGTGACCGGAAGCAGGCCCTGCGGGACCAGCTCCACACAAACGAGGCTGGCATCCTGCTTACCCCTGACACCTGGCGGCTGCCGATCTGCCTCGGTGCTCTCTGGGTATTTCATCCCCGGAGGGTGCCTGCATGAGACCCACACTCCCTGGGGAGAGCTGGCTGCCTGCCTTAAGGTTCCCGCAGTCCTCCTGCTGGGGGCCACTTTCACACTGCTCCACCCAGACCTTCCATCTTGCTTTGGCCAAGAGCTGTGGTCCAGGCGCTCGTAGGCGTGGGCCCACTCTCGCTCCAGGCCTCCGCTCCTAGCCGTCAGTGAGTTGCGGAGCTCAAGGTGTGGCAGGTAAGTCTGCCCACTGTCCTCCCTGCACCAGTTCCTAAATCCTGGGACCACCAAACAGGAGAGTGGCAGAGAACCGGAGTGGGGTCCTGTGCCTCAGGCCTTAACAGAGAGGCTAGACCTGACCTACTTCGTATTCTACAACTTCAAAAAAATTTTCCTTCTACATAGGGCTGTGACTATAAATAGAAATAGGAAGGAAGGAAGGAAGGAAAGCAGGAACACCACCTTATCTGACCCCGCAATGGCATTTACAGGAGATAGCGTATTACAATTCAAAGAAGCAAAACAATTTTCCGAAGTTCACATGTTAGAAAGGTAGGAGAAACAGGACTAGCAGGAGTGATGAATGATGTTTACCCTGTCAAGTCGGCTGTTGCAGACTCGTGGGTGGGTGCAGTGATGAACCGGCAGAAAAATTAATAAGTGAAAGGAAACATCCAGCTTGCGGCTCTTGGGGCCTCTTTAGTGACCTTTGAGGATCCAGGCCTGAGCATAACTTGGAGCTGAAGCACAAAACACAGACCTCCTTCCTCTTGGAGCCCAACCAACTGCAGAAATGCAGGTCTCTTCTTGCTTTGGTGTTTATTCTCTGAAATAGAGAAAAGCCTAAACTAGCCAGTTTAATTTCTTTTTTTTTTAATTTAAAAAAAAAAAAAACAACCAAATAATAAGCACAAAGGCAGAAACAAAGTAATGTAAAACAATAGAACTGGTACAGACTTTCAAAACAAGAATAGAAAATTAACAATGGTTGTTACGTCATATATTGTTACCATCAAATTCGTTAGCCGGTTTCATTTCTGCTATTTTATTATTTTGATATAGGGATAATTGCCGAAGTCTTTGGATGTTTATCTAGTACTTAAAATAGGACCAAGCCAGTGATTTTAGGATGAAGGTGAATTTATAGCGTTGTACATAGTAACTACTTGACAGCAGTTTAAGCCAGTGAATATGCTATTCACTGGGCATCAGGACTAGGCTGGGCACTGTGGAGGCAGGGGACCAACGATCTCTGTAAGCAACAAGTTTTTTGCCCTGGAGTTAGCCTGTGCAGGTTTCCTTGCCCGGGTCCCACAGCTGAGCTGCAAGGAGACCGCGCCTGCGATAGATCACTCCTTTGGGGATTGCAATATTAAAGTTTCATTTCCCTTTATCTGTGCTTACCATACACCTATTACGCTGTAAACAGATGTGGGGAGCCTGAGGGGAGGAGTTTTTATTCTCATAATCAGAACTGAGAATCCAGATAAGCAGTGTAGTCCAGGCAGTTATCGTGGCAGAGGGGCCCTATAGCAAAGTCCTATCAGCTGTCTGGACTTAGGCCCAGGTGAGCACCGCGCTTGTCCTAACCCCAGCGTGTGCAGGCAGCGGGTTCCGTGGGCAGCAGAGCCTCAGCTAGGGTCGCAGAGACCTGGCTTCGATCCTGCCAGTGTGCACCGCTTGGCCAGTCATTAGCTGAACTCCATAAAACTTGTTTCGAGTTATTTCAGGTAATCCTCACAATCCATGGGGCCATCCTATTGTTGTCCCCCATGTTCCAGTTGAGGGAACTCTCAGGAAGAAATTTTTTGGTTTTTTTTTTTATCTTTTTGAGACAGGGTCTCGCTGTACAGTTCAGGCTGGCCTTGAGCTCAGTTTTGTAGCCCAGGCTGGTCTCGAACTCTCACCGATCCTCCCGCCTCAGCCTCCCGAGTGCTGGGATTACAGGCATGCGCCACCACGCCCAGCTCTCAGGAAGAAATTTAAGAGAGCTGTGTCCGTGGGTCCAAGCCCAAAAGCCAGGGACACCTGTGGTTAGGCTGCAGCAGAACCCCATTTTGGATGATGATAAACAGGGTGATGGATGTGAAGATGCAGAGCAAACTCAGAAACAGTTTAAAAATATCCAGTAATGGGCCATGGACATAACTATCAATGACTGCTATACAGAAACGTAGCATAGGCCACATAGCTGGGCCTACGTCTTCATATCCAGAGGGTTCAACTTGAATCAATCTGATTATCTATGTGGTAATCTCATAAAACACTGGCAGTTAACGGTGATCTCACCCTGAAAATTTTACAGGGTAAACGCACAGATTTGTGGTTGAAACAGAACAGAAGCACAGTGCCTCATGCTCACGCGTGCCTTGGAGGGGAGCTGAAGGGGCAGAGCTGAGGGAGGAGGGCGTCCCTGCCCGCCTGGCCACAGACACCGTTTCTCCTTCCTGAGCTGCTAGCCTCAGGCAAATGTTAGTCTGTAAGTGGACTCAACTTGAGTGAAAGTGCCACTCAGTTTCTCTGTGGCTCGGGAGGGAATTCGTGGTCTCCCGCGCCCGGCCACCTCTGGCGTGTCCTTCACGCACCCATCTCCCTCTGCTGTTTCATGTCAGGCATTCTTCAGTTGTCACACATTTACCAACTGGTTCCTCATTTACGGAGAAAGGAACACAATTTAAAATAAAGAAACAAACAAAGTCTTACTATTTTCCCTCTGGTTAACTGGAGAAAGGTCCAACTCCTTAACATGCTATACTCTCTCTCTCAAGTAAACAGTTGGTTTACAAAACAACAAAAAGGGTAGTAAAGTAAGAGACTAGGAAAATGTCATTGGATTGAGCAGCTATAATTTTTTATATACTTAGAGTTCTAAATGTATAACTGCTTTTATTACAGAAAATATTTATTGAATATAGACTATGTGATATCCACATTTAAGTGGCTTGGAATGCTTCAATAAACAAAAGGGGCCAAAAAAATCCCTAAAGGTACCATTCTTTGTGAAACTTCTGTGTAGTAGAGGGAAAATACTCAACAAGTTGACTGCGAGGTGTGATCAGACTCTTCTTACTCAAAAATCTATTACCGTAAATGACACATGGCCACAAATGCCTTTGAACCATGTCCCTTCGGGCCAGCCAGACAGCTGAGTGGACTAAAGTGCCTGCTCAGGCAGACTCAGGAAGCAGGGTTTGATGCCCAGTATGCTGTGCTGGCCCAATGTCCGGGGTGCACTGAGAGGGCGATTGAGACTGGGCTGGGTGTGGCAGTGTACGCCTGCAATCCCAGGGATTGGGAGGCTGAAAAGAGGAGGATCACTATCAGTCAGATCTGTGTAGTGAGAACCTATAGACCCTAAAAAAGAGAGAGACCCATGTCCTTCACTGTGAACATGCTTACTGCATGAATGTCCTTGGTAGGTGTAACGCAGGGGCATACAGTGAACGCTCCCGAGCGCCATCTAATGCTCAGGCACTCAGGGAGGCACAGCTAGGCCTCCTCATCGTATTCCTCAGGCCCACGCAACGTAGCCTCTGGACTTTCCCCATAGTCCAAGGGACCACGAACCGTAAAGGTTGTGGATGGAGTCAGGGAATCTCCCTTTCCCTTGTTCGACACTAACCCCTCCTGTGCCTACATCACACCATATTTTCCTCCTGGTAGCTCCTTGAGCAGATCTTTCTGAAAATGTCACCGTCTGGGTCCAGGCTTCAGGACGCCACTTCAGTGCTTTCTCCCCACGCTTGTCCCACAGAGCTGATAGTCATGGTGTTTGTCTGTCTCATTCTTTACAAGAGGACTCTAAACCCAACAGTGTTGTGTTAATTGCTACATCACAAGCAGTGAGCTCTATCAAGCACATGGCATGGGATGATCAATTTGTTCGCCACACTTGGTCTTAGCCAGAAGGCCTGGAAGCATTGATCAGCTAACAGTGTTTGCCTGTGAAGACTGTGGCATTTATCGGTGTATGGTCTTCTTGTTCAGCGCCATCTCCAATGGAGATGTCAGTGTTTATTGGCTCTTTGTGCTTAATTCTACTCTGTAAAACACAGAGCAAAAACAAGCAAACCAAACCAAAGCAAACTCAAACACATAGATGGTAGGAGACGTGCTCAGAGCAGACTAAGGGAGGGTGCTGAAAGTGCTTCTCCAAGCGTTTTGAATGTTCACGTGTCTTCTCTTAATTAGGCACAAGGCACCCAGGCTCAAGCTGAGTGGCATTATACAGTAGTTGCCAGGTTTACCACACCTGAAGAGGGCAGTATTTTAGCCCACAGTCCATGAAAGCTCCCTTAGGCACCCTGGCAATGCTGACACCAAGGTGATGGCCCAGATGTTGCAGAAATGACACAGTCCCCTCGGGGCTGTCACTTCAGTAAGAAGGAAGGCATCAAGGCAGGGTGAGAATGAGTTCCATTGGGACCTGATGTGTGCCACAGAGAGAACTGAGTCACAGAGGCGTGGTGTTGGCCTGTTGGCCTTCAGTCTGCTGACTGCAAGTCCAGGATTCCATGACAGCGAAATGTTCTCTTCCCTCCAGCTTTCCTGGCCCCAGGAGTCTCCCTCTGGTGACCCAGAAGCAGCAGAGACCTGCTGCATGGCTGAAGGAAGGAACATCAGCTTGATGACCAGTTTCGTCCTGTTGGGACTCTCGGAGCCCCGGGAGCTGCGGGCTCTGCTCTACGTGCTCTTCCTGGCGGCCTACCTCCTGACTCTAGCAGGAAATCTGTGTCTCATTGTCCTGATTGGGACACACCCGCACCTCCACTCCCCCATGTACTTCTTCCTTGGGAACTTGTCCTTTATTGATATCACCTACACTTCTGCCATCACCCCTAAGATGCTCTGTGACTTCTTCTGGAAGCGCAAGGCCATCTCCTTCCTGGGCTGTGCTGCTCAGTCCTTCCTCTTCATTGGGATGGGGAGTGCTGAGTGCTCCCTTTTGGCAGCCATGGCTTATGACAGGTATGCTGCCATCTGCAGCCCCCTGCTGTACCGCACTCTCGTGTCACCTGAGGTCTGTTTGGGGCTGACCGCGGCAGCATATGCCACTGGACTCCTCAGTGGACTGGCCCAAGCCAGCTCCATATTCCAGCTCTGTTTCTGTAGGCCACGAGTCATTAACCACTTTTTCTGCGACCTGCCACCTCTGCTGGCCCTGGCTTGCTCCAGTACCTTCGTCAGCCACGTGGTGAACATTCTCATTGTGTGTGCAGTGGGTGGGGCATCGGCTCTTGCAGTCTTGATTTCCTACGGCCACATCATCGCTGCTGTCCTGAAGATCCGCTCAGCGCCAGGGCGGAGGAAGGCTTTCAACACCTGCGTAGCTCACCTGAGCACGCTGCTTCTCTTCTACGGCTCTGGTCTTTCCTCTTTACCTCGGCTCTAGCGCGGGCTCCTCGCAGGACAAAGCTCAGGTGGTGTCTGTGTTCTACGGCGCTGTGATTCCAATGCTGAACCCGGTCATCTACAGTCTGCAGAACCAGGAGATCAAAGACACGCTGCGCAAGCTGCCGGGGAGGACGCAGCCCATGTGCTCTGCCTATTCCTAAGGAAGGAAACTGAGCTTGATAGCTTTGCGAAACGCAAATTATAAGCAGCGGCTCAGAGAATCTGAGGTCTAAATGTGTGACTTCAAACCAGATCCCTGTTCTGCATGCCTGCTAGATGGTTAGGTTCAGCAGAGTTCTGCTCTGTTGTAGACTTCTGTTGGCCACAGACTCGTAGGGCTTAGACTTTGTCATGCGTCAGATAAAGTAAGTGCGCTTTCCTAGGACATTCTGTAGTGCATGGAGCATCGAGGGCTGCTCCCAGGACCCAGGTCCTCGTGCTCACTAAACACCGCCCACCAGTCGCAGTCCCTTTGCCATGCCTGTCCTGCGTCTCTGCCTTGGATCCTGGCCTATCCAGTCCTCCTATCCTCACCGGGGGACTGAGAAAAAGTTGGCCGTGATTTAGGGAAGAGGGAACGCCTGTGGAGCGGGATTCAGCAGAGGCTGTGCAGAGGCAGAGGTCAGCAGAGTGCCCTGGAGCTCCCTGTGAGCGCAGCCAGGGGCCGCAGAGGCAGAGCCACCAATTGCCCTGGGCTGGATTATAGGTCCACCCCTGGGGCTGCAAGTGGACGGAAGGAAGGCTCAGGGAGCAAAGGGCAGAGGGAAGGGCTAGAGAGGGGCTTTGAGCACCAGAAGACTGGGAGGCCAATGACCTCTGGGCTGGACTGCCCTTCAGGACACGCGTGAGCACATCGGTGGCCGGGGAGGGGAGTCCGCCCCAGAGCTCTGATTCCAAACCAGGACCCAGCATGGCATGGGCACTGTCGGCCAGTGCGGTGTCTGGCTCGCTCTCTGTCCTCACGGTCCCCCCAGGCTTCTCCTTGTGGGCTGCAGTCAGTGTCCCCGGAGAGAGACCTCTGGCAGTGCTGTGGTTCGGACACCCTGGCTTCCAAGTGGGTGCAAGCATGCTCAGAAAGGTCCCTGTCTAGGCCACAAACAGCCAAAGCAGCCAGCGTGCAGTGTGCCCGCAAGCGCATGTTGTGTTTCACCCTATTTTCCAAGGACTTCCGGAAAGGTGGTCAAGTGGTTCTGAAGCTGTTTCCCGGAGGCTCGTGCATAGGGGCCGTGGTGAACTGTGGTAAAGTGCCCTTGGCCATCTCTGCTTCCCACTTTTGCAAGCAGTACTGGCCTCTTTTGCTGTGTTCTGTGGTGACAAGGGGTCCAGGCAAAGAGCTCGCTGAGGGCTGGGACTTAGCCGATTGCTTTGCCACTCCGCCTTGTTAGATTCAAACTTTACCCCAGCTCTGGCTATCACCTTGAGGAAAGAAGTAAGAGGAGTTTAGACAAAGATCTTAACAGCTCCAGCAAAGGACGGGTAAACAAACAATAACAATGATTCTCCTCGGTGCTGACGGAGAGGATAGTGCGGAGCACCTCATGAGAGCAGCGGGGCACAGAGCTGGCGGAAGCTCTGTGTTTGACCATCGTTTGTCCACGAAAGGCATAAGGAAATCCAAGTTTACATGCTAGGTGATGCAAGGATTTTTATGCCAAAGAAAGGAAGTTAATACCTATTGGATGGCTGTAATACACCAGATGTTGTGCCTAGCGGGTTTTAAAGTTTGGATTTCAATTCTGTGATACAGGCAAATTCCTTTTTTAAAAAATGCTGAAATTTGGGCTGCGAAGATAGCTCAATGGCATAAGTGCCTGCCTGGCCAGCACAAAGTCCTGAGTTTGATCCCCGGTACCAGAGAGAGAGAGAGAGAGAGAGAGAGAGAGAGAGAGAGAGAGAGGTGGAGGGAGGGAGGGAGAGAGAGGAGAGAGAAGATAAAAATTGAAACCATAGGCAAAGACATGTCTTCTTCAACTATAACCCTTAATTCCAATCATCCACAGGAAGTAAAGGCTGTCCCACAGTAGTACATACATTTACATTTTTTCTGCAGCTATTATAGGAAAAAAATATGGAAAGCCCTCAAAAACAAACAAAAAATTACCACGTGATCCAGCTACTCCTGCTGGCTCGGTATACATACCCAGGAAATGAAAGCAGCACATCCCAGAGATCCAGGTGCACTGGCGTCTACCGCAGCACTGGTCCCAAAAGCAAGGTACCGATCCGAAGCACCCCCTGGAAGATGCACGCACAAACGAGGTTTGGTACACGCATCCAGTGGAATGGATGTTATACCGTAGGAAAGAATCAAAGGCTGTGATTTGTAGCAACCTGGATAGAACCGGAGGATGCAGTGCGGAGTGAGGCCTGCCAACTAGGAAAAGGTAAATGTGGCGTGCTCTCAGGTGCACGGAGAGTTTGACGCAGAGGTAGGTAGCGTCTGCACGGGCGGGCTTTACAGGGTGAGGGAGAGCAGAGGTGAGGACAGGGAGAGGCTGGAGCGTGACGTAGGACAGGGAGCTCCTGCCCTTTGCAGGCAGTTGCGTTTTCTCACAATTCATTTCACGACAAGCGCACTTGATGTGGAGCTGGAAGAAAGCGCTTGTGAGGCTCCTAGCAGTCAGGGTTGGAAAGGCCAGTCACTCTGCGTTCATCAGTCCACATGATAAACCAGATGGCTTGTGTATCCCACACATGTGTACAACTGGTGGGTATCAATTGCAAGAACTAGTATACAGCATGAAGTTGAAACAAGCTATTGGTTCGTTGTAGTCAGAGCTCTGGTAATCACTAGTTAATTTTTGAATTATCTAATATCTATCGTATTGCTGCCAATCACTCACACAGTGTCACCAATGTCATACAATAATACTTATTAAGAAAGTTTATGGAGACTCGGCGTGGTGGTGCATGCCTATAATCCCAGCTCTTGGGAGGCTGTAAACAGGAGGATCAGTACGAGTCCAATCTAGCAGTGAGACTCTGAACACCCTGTAGACTCTTCCCCCCCCCGCAAAAAAAAAAAAGAAAGAAAAGCAAGGAAGAAAGTCTGTGAACAGATTTAATCCATGACATGTTTCCAGAAATATTTTTAAAAGTTTTTTTATTTTTTTTATTTATTATTTTTATTCTTGTTTCAGAGCCTTTGGTTGTTTACTCACTCATTTTTATGGCTGGATCAGCCCGCCCCAAGGGAGGGCTGGCGCAGCATGTGGTGCCGGGGATTGAATGGCGGTCCCTGAAGCTGCTCAAGCTTCCCCAAGCAGGCGCTTTAGACCACTGAGCCAACCCGCTGGGCCCCCAGAAATATTTCTAAAATAGAAGAGTATATGTTTTTGCCTATTTATAGTCACATAGGTGCCAATTAAATGTATTTAATATTGCTTTGTGTATCTCTGTTTTTTACTCTTTATATTTTCTTAATAAAAAATAAAAAATCATGAAGAGCACATTAAAAATGATAGGGAATTTCCCTGCTTAAGCAGACACAGGGACCAGGGCTCGATTCCCAGCATGCTGTGCCAGCCCCTGCCCACGGGGCACGTCAAGATGGTGATAGAGTCTAGGTGTGGTGGCATGTGCCTGTGACCTCAGCACTTGAGACGCTGAAAAACAGGAGGATCACTATGAGCCTGGTCTGTGTAGCAAGACCCTGGAGACCCTATAGTAAGTGCAAAAAAAAAAAAAAAAAAAAAGGGATTTTCACTAAACAAAATGATATGAATTGAAAAATGGTTGTCGTAATGCATATTGTTGTCTTCAAATTAGTTGCCCAGATTACAACATAGAAGCAGGCAAAATTGGTCAAAAATTATAACAAGTTTAAATGAGAGGGAAAAAAAGTTTAAGCATTAGCTGCTCCTCTCAATAGGCCAGCAGAAATCAGCCGTACAATCATCCAAGCTCTCCTGGGTACATGCGTATGTCTTTCTTTCTGTTTCCTTCCTTCTTTCTTCTTCCTCTCTCTCGTCTCATCCCCATTGTTCTTTCCTTTGAAAAACTTTCTTTCCTCTTTCACAGTATTTATTTACTCAGATTTTGTTTACTCTTTCAGGTTCTTATGCTGGAGAGACAACACGATGCTTACACAGGTGGGCCTGATCTATCTATCTATCTATCTATTTTAGTGGAGCAAAGTTATGTTTATTAGGAAAGCACCAACACCGCATTCTTTGAAATCACTGGAATTTTATCTGCCTCAGGCTTATGACCTGCAACCAACGACATTGTGCAAAGAAAGCAAAGATTAAGTGCAACTTTAGGGAGATGGAGACGGTACGCATTAGCGACCCAGGAAATCAGGGGGACAAAAGAAGCGATCCCACATGCTGTATGGATCGCGATATTCAATAGCATTTTCCACAAAATTTTTTAAAACCAAGAGTGAAAAAATTAGGTCATGTTTAATGTAGATGCAACTCTTATACAATTTAAAAAGCATTTTTCAGATCATAAAGCATAACGTGGAAAAATGTATATGTAGGTGAAATCTAACCATGGTGGATTTATCACCGGTTAAAGTTGCTTATGTGTACCACAATGTAAAAAGGAAAACTACCGAACAAATAAAAATCTTGAAAATTGCCTGATGAGAAATAAAATAACCAGGGGCTTTTAATGGCTTCTCCTGGTTACCGGTGCGACAAGAGACCAAAATCTCATCCAAGCAGGGGCTATAACCAGGCGCAAACCTTTACCACATTAGGCCCACCCGTAGGAATACACTATCCACTCACAGTTTCCACGAAAAGCTTTTGTTTGCTTTAATCTTTGAATCTTTTGAGGCCTGTTTGGTCACAATATGTTACAAACTTCGTGTTTTTTACACCATGATACCATATGTCTGCCTGGCACTATTCTAAAGCCAGTTTCTAAGATGAGGAGGAGAGCCCACAGGACACGCGAAGCCCCTGGGCAGAAATGCAGGGGTGAAGCGTACTCAGTTCCACGGGGATCACTCCTCAGCAATCCCACCTGCTTCACAATGCTCCCATCCTGTTCCTTCCTCGTCACTGTCTGTCACTCACCCCTGGCTTTTGCTTTGCCTCCACTTGGACTTTTCTTGCCTTCTCCTCTGTCCCGGCCTTTCTCGGCTCTCTTGTTGAGCTTGATTTTCACCTTAACAGAGTTTGCCTCAGACTCAGGCTCCTCTTCGCCATCCTCTTCCTCTCCTTCCTTGCCTTCCTCCCCACTTTCTTCCTCCTTGGCAGTTTCCTGCCGCGTACTCGTAGGCATGGACTGTCGGACGACGGAGTCTTTGTAGATCTGGGATCCCTCCAAGGTGAACGACTGAGCATTGTGACACAGAAGCATGACATCTTTCTCCAGGTTGCCCAGGCTCCGGTACTTATGACTCCAAATTCATTTATTTATTTTGAAATCCACTGGCTTCCTCCTTAATTCGCAGTATTCTGGTAACTCTTCCCTGGAAGGTAATTGAATGAAAGCTTCCCTGAGTGGCCGACCTGAACTGACTTTGCAGTTGATCACTGTATCAGTGATGGTGTTGCTCTGTTTTGTCAGGTTGGGGGGATTTGGTGACAGCTTCTTGGCTGGGGGGCGGCCTCACCTCTTCTTAGCTTTTTCTACATCTTCCCTCACAGGATCTTGGATGACATTTCTTTGCCCTTTTCTCTTCTTGAGCCGCACTTCCTCTTCCACTTGTACCCAGTTGCCATCTCCAGCGGCCCCGGGGTTTGACTCTAACGTAGTTCACGGATGAGTCTCTCCCCGGATTTATTTCACTTACGAGTACGGTCTCAAGTTGCATCCATTTATCAATAAATCATCAAACTTATCCTTTTTTATAGCCAAGTAATACTCCACTGTATCAAAATACCAGATCCTTTTCCTCCATTCCTCAGGTGATGGGCATCTGGGTTGTTTGCAACATTGAGCCATGACAAATTGTGCTGCTGTACGCGTGGGTGCACATATATCGCTGTGCTATGAGGTTTTCCGTTCTTCTGGAAAAATCCCCAGGAGGGGAACAGCTGGGTTGCATGGGACCTCCAAGCCTAGTCTGGGTATCATGAGAAGGCTTACCCATGCCTTGCCCTCTCCCAGGTAGCGACATTTCTAGAAGATCTTGCTGTTGGCGCCTTTAGCTCTGCCCGTCTTCTGGTTGCTGGCACAGTGCTAGCTGTGGCCCTAAGCTTGGGCCCCCATGCCAAAGCATGCCTGGGCTGAGCACACATAGTGCCTGACTTACTTTGAGATTCTATCATAGGATGTGTGTGCTGTGTGGCTTGACTGTGAGAGAGGGATTTTGTAGGGACTGATCGTATTTCCACTTTAGACTGCTAGGGAGCGAAACATCACCTTGGAAAACACCCCTTCTTGCCCTGAGGGGTTGAGAGCCACCCCTGTGCAGAGACCACCCAGACCTCCGGGGTCTGTGGAGCAAGGTGGCCCCCTTGGAAAACAGGAAACCTGTGTTTCACAACTCACTAGAACACACGCCGACAGCCAAGGAGGTGGCCCCGTTCATTGTAGGGCCTCTGTGCGGATACCTGCAAGGTTCTACAGTTGTAAAGGGGAAGAGGATTGCGCCTAGGCAGGGCAGCCAGCCCAGGGTCAGCCCTTTCAGCAGATATAATCTGAAAAGGGAGACTGGAGAGCTAGAGGATGCTTAATCAGGTTTCCATGGGGATTGGACCCAGGCAAAGCCTCCATGGGGTTCCCTGACCCAGCCCTAAGACATTCACCCAAAGTAGGGCCACACCGTGTCCCATCAGGTTACTGCTAGCGGGGACTGACTTCGGTGCAGTTGTGCACAGATCAGAACCCTAAGACTTAATCTTTACTCCTCCTCTCCACAGGTGGGAACAGCTTCATCTGTTTCTTTTGCGTCCCCTCTGTGATGTATTCTTGGCCCCTGAAAGAGCTGCACTTTAAGCTCCTGTGAAGAGATCATCTTATATGCTCACGCAATGAATAGTGGCCCGTGGGTCCACTTGGAGGCCGTGAGACGGAGCCACCCCGCAGCTGCCTGAAAAGAGCAACGCCGAATTTCATGGATATGTTTACTACAAGGCACAGGAAAAGTGGTCAAAAGAGCCTTGCCCTCAGGCCCTTGTGGCCTGCACCCCGAGGCACGCCCTGCACCCCAGAAGTCAGCAGTTCTCTCTGACGCTGCAGGGGACGCTGTCCTGGGGCCTCCTCCACCCCACAGATTGCCTCCTCAGCAGCCTGTTCTGTCAGCACCCTCAGGAGTCAGAGCCCTTCTCCCCAGTGCCCCCCCTTCTAGGTCTGGGTCCCCTATCATAGGGCCCCGATTCGTTACTCACTTGGCCTCAGAGCCTAGAGGTCCACTTAGCCTGAGACAGTACTTTCTTAGTCAGCTCAAGACACTAGGGAAAAGCTCCAAAAATGTAACAGGGCCGCTGGATGGGTGAACCTGACTCAGTGTTCAGTAACTGTGACTGAGCGGAGGACAAATGGGAGCGGGAGAAGGAAAGAGACAGGTAAAAGCTGCTCTTGCCCCATCTGATACGGCTCAGGACCCAGGACCGTCGGCAACACCCGGGGAAGCCGAGGCTATCCAAGGAGCCCGGAAGCAAGGCAGCGCGGCAGGTGCAAAGCGGCCCCAGGCACGGAAGGCCCGCAGAGCCCGCCCGGCGCTCCACAGCGCCTGGGCGACGGCCCTTGGCCTCGGAAGACGGACTGCCCTGGGTCAGAGCGCACTGAGGCCGAGCCTCACCCAGGGGCTCTGGGGATCCTATGGGCATGTCTCCTACAGCTTCCTGCGCTTAGAGGAGAGGCTTTCCTGTGGAAGCTGGACCCAGGACGCGTAAGGCTGGGATTCGGGATGTGAGCGGCATCTGACCTAAGGCACCGGGAATGAGGCCCTGAGTGCTCCGTGGCCTAAGGGTGGGCAGCGTGGAGAAGACCTGAGGGAGAGGAAGCGGGCCATTGTTTATCGCCTGCAGTTGGACGCTTCTGCTGCCTTCCCCCTACCGCACCATGGACTGGTTCCCTTCTGTGATGCCCTCTGCCGGGCACACGGCGTCTTTCGAGTTTTCAATGTTTCTTTCAGGATCAGGTTGGATTATCCAAAGACTTCCGGAAGCAGAGAGAGCAAACAGCGACTCCTCGCTGGAGTTGTCAGCGCTAAGCCATCCTCTTCCGCTCTCCCACAGCCACCCAAGGACGTGGCAGACAGCCCCGATGGGCTGACCCAGCTTACGACTTCCTTCACGACCAGTCCTGAGTGACAGGGGAGAATGAGATCCCCTAGCAGCTCGCTGAGCGGCTGTGTTTGTCCCTAAAGAAGAACACGCGTCTCTTATCATTGGGTCAAAGGTAAGTACTAAGAGACAGCACAGAGACCGGCTGAGCGAGCCTCGGAGCCCCATGAAGAACAGCCTGAACCACGGGCGTCCTGAGCAGACGTCTGGAACTGGGGGCTCGGGGTGCTGTCCTGGAGCTGCCTTTGGTAATACTGCTCCTAACCTCGCTGCTTAGCTCTTCCGAACTTAATCTCTTAGCACATTTGTTCTTCCTGGTTCGATAGCTGTCAAGCTCCTGGTGATAATCGCAGCTCAGGAGCAGACGTCCATGGCCCTGCTTCCGGCCTCATTGGGAAATTCTCAAAGGGACGCTTCAGCGCCCTGAACTCCTAGGTCCATCAGCACGGGTTCCTAAGTCTCCACTTAGGGAGGGTCCACCACGCCGCGCAGCCAGGAGCAGCTACAGAGGGCAGAACCTGTCTTCACCTCCATCAAAGCTTTTGCTCTCCCTCCACTTAACTCCACAGAGCAGCCAGCAGTGGTCCCTGCCTCTGCTGTCCTGAGAGAGAAAATCAGAAGCCCAGAGCTGGCAGGTGCCCCTTGAGAGCGCGTGGTGCTGGGGCCGCGCCGCGGGAGGGCCCCGGAAGCGGAGGG
>PVJA010011443.1:0-54763 GCA_004027025.1 Myocastor coypus
CCTCCCCTCCCCTCCCCTCTCCTCTCTTCTTCTCTTTTCCTTTCTGGGGAGAAGAAGAGCTTCCTATACAGCCTGCCTGGAAGGGACAGCCATTGTTTCTGTCCTGTCTTGTTGGTGGCACCAGTCATGTGGTCACCACCTGCGAGGAGAACAAGGCCCTCACTGAGGGTGAGCTGCCTGTCCAGGGTAAAGTGGATGTGTGTCTTGGGAGCACGTAGCTGTCTTGGCAGCCTCCCCACACACATACACAGGCCTATGCTGAATGGATATAAGAATTCACATTCCCCATGGGGAAGCGGAAGCTCGCAGGACAGCCCTTTCTTCCCTCACCCCTGTTGGGGTGCCTCTCCTGAGAGTGCCCTGCCTACTCCTCTTCCTGATGGCTTTGAGCTGCCCTGCCTCTCCCTCACTGTGTCAGAGTGGCCGTCTGCCACCATTACTATAGTGACTTCAGCCTCCACACAGCAAGCCAGCCAGAAGTCTTAAGATATAATCCTAGCATAAACTGGATGTAACCCAAGAGGAGTCGCCCTGCACCTGCCCTGCCTCCTTCCCCACATCAAGGAATTGCACCCACCCATGTACTGGTGAGTAGAGGAGAGCCGTCGAATAGCCCCTCGATGAGTGGGGGCGCGTCGTGGCCCAGCCACCCAAGAGGCTTATGCCACGGCACTGTTATACACAGGCTGGGGCTGTCTCCCTGGAATGTCTAGAAATTTTTTTAGAGAAAGCCTAATTACATTTTCTTGGTAAAACATTAAGTGAGTTGTTTGGAATAAGACAGTTTCTCAGTTTGTGATTGACTTAAGACCCAAATACAGAGTGTGCTTGTGTCTGCAGGCAAGAGGAGAGGAGGCCTTACAAACAATGCCAGGAAAGACAGCCAGCGTGATGCCTAACTCACCCTGGCTGTGTGAGGAAACCAGGAGCCAGGACCAAGTGCAATGCTGAGACATCCAGAACGCTCAATTCCGAGGCCCTGCAGGAATGGCGGCTCTGTGCCTGATAGTTCCAGCTGCTATTGCTAGGATGCTAATTCTGCCCATTTTCATGCCAAGAGCCCCCTGTCCAGGAGGAAAACACACTTCGTTATTGATTTTCCTATTCAGAAATTGTTCACCTCATAAAGAGCCAGCCTGGGTGTGCAGGTACAGGCTGAGGAGGGACCTGCAGCTCAGGTCGCGGAGCCCACATCCCTAGCGCCTTGAACACTCACTGGTCCTCAGCTGCAGGCCAGCCCCCAGTGCCACCAGCCCCAGGGAGGCCTCCTGCATGTCCCCCTGCCCTAGGCCCTGCCCATGGAGCTCCAGAGCTGCACATTCCCTTTGGATCTCAAACCAGGCTGCCCCCACCCATCTCTAAGTGACAATCTTCTTGCAGCATGTCTCCTTGTCACCTTCCACCTGGTGACACAGCGGAATCTGAGAGGTCATTTTCTAGGGTAAATCTGATCAAGCCCCACATAAATGGCTCAGTGGTTTCCTAGTCCTCTTAGCCTAAAGTAGGGTGATTACACACTCCAGTTCTTCCTGAACAATAGGGATAGGCCTACAGTCCCAGCATTCTCATGAATGGTCCCTAGCTGCAAAGGGCCACTGGAATCACAAACATCATGGCCACCCCAGGAGGAGAGGCTTGAGACAGGGTCTTGCTATACAGGTAGGCTGCGCTTAAACTCACCATGTAGCCCAAGCTGTTCTTGAGCTCCTGCCAATTCCCTTTACTCCGGGTCTGAAGTGCTGCGACTGCACACGTGCACCACCACACCCTGCTAATGCTGTTTCTTGAACTTGTTAAATCAGGTCTGACATAAGAAATCAGTGCCATAGTAAAACAAGGCCCCAGTAGTTGGCTTGTTAGTGGGCCAGGAGGTCAAAGCATGGATAGATGGCCAGTGCCATCAGCCAGCCCTGACCATGATTCAACCAGAGGGCTGGAAGTTTGAGACCCTGTGGGAGAGACCGAGAGCTATTTTACTGGTTTGTTAGAGAATGTGTTAAGCCAGATGCAAATGGCATCAGTCCCAGAATGCAACCTCCTGTGTGTGCTGCTGGGAAGGCTTTCCAAGTCAGCGACACGGAGCACCAGTCGGCCCTGGGAGAGCTGACTGCATCAGCAGGCATCTGTCCTCATCTTTCCCTCTCTCTTCCCAAGTCATCCATCCCTCCACCTCTGCACTACCAGTCAAATATAAGGAAGGCAGTGTTGACCTCTAGCCTTGTTGTGGCAATTAAGTCCCATGTAATTGTATGCTAGTTGCAGAATAGCTGTTCACAGCAGTGTGTGTGCGGTGTACTCTCCATAATGTCTGCCCATAGCATTCTCTTCTTCATGGCAGTAGCCTTCTTCTTCAAAGGTATCTCCAACCTTCACACAACACAAATGTGAAAACAAGGCCTGAGTATAGGTAGCCTTTATTCTTATCTACAGCCTATCAATCATTTATTTTACATGTGACAACAAAAACTGCTGAAACCAACAGAAAGGATATGAAACAAATTACTGATATCTAAAATAAGATAACAATCAATAGCATCATTATTGTCTATAGTAGTAATAAAACACTAATACTGTCCAGAGAGAAGTCAAGACCTTTCTGTCCCCCAGAGCTCTGAAGTTCTGTGTATTTGATGCCACTATCCTGTGTACCTGGCACCCTATTTATCCTTGTCCTGTCTTCAGAGAGTTGCTCAGTGGGCAGGGCCTATGTCCCACAAGAGTGACCCAGAGCAGCAGGCCCAAGGAACAAGGCGGGCTGAGCAAGGCCCAGTAATCCAGGCCAAGGATCTCAGGCTCTGTGAGGAGATAGGCACTGCATGTCCACCAAAGAATGCTAAGTCAGGCGTCAGTTTGCATATGAAGATTCTAGAAGGGAGATTTGGGGGGTGGTGCCTGGGGAAAGACTGCATCTTTCATCTTTGTGAACCATGGGAAATCTCACCCCCTACTTGGTATCTCTTGCTGTGTATATTCCACCACTCATGGCTGAAAGAGATGAAGGGAGGAGCCCAGCTTCATGGCTAAGGACACAGCCCATGCAGAGGCCCACAAGGAGCTGGGTCACGGTGGGAATGAACAGGAGTGGGCAACCACAGCTGCTGGTTGGGAGAAAGGCATGGTGGAATTTTGTGTTTATTAATAATCCAGTAAAATGAATGAAGCAGTATAAGGTTTGTTAGATATACATATTTTCACTTCAAAAAAAGCAGTTTAGTATCAACTCTTTCCTCGATATTTACCAAACCTCCCTGTAGCTCAGTTCTGTGTTCTTTTGAGGCGATCACTGGAGAAAGCCAAATAGAGGTCTTCTAGAGATCCTAGAGGCCATCCTGCCCACCCTGAGGAGGACAACATTGCAAACAGTCAAATCTTCTTTTCCTTTACTGTGAGCTGGAAGTTGTGAGCCTGAGCTTCAAGACTGTCCCCACAATTTAACTGCCCTGGCTCCACTGGCTCTGCTGGCTCCCCTGGTGCCCTCACCCTCTCTGGGCATCTTTCAGGGTACCATCCATGACCATTACACTTGGATCCCCTTTTAGTGATTTCAGTTTACATGAGGGAAAGTCCCACAGTTCATTTCTCCAACAGCATTGTTTCAGTTACTCTTTTCTCATCGCTGCAACAAATAACTGACACCCAAAGTGAAGGAAGGAAACGTTTATTGAGCTCACAGTTGCTGGAGGTTTCAGTCCATTCCTTGGTCAGCTCCAAGGTAGACTGGCACATGGCAGACAGCAGAAGTTCATGGCAGAACAGCAACAATGGCCACAGAGAGAGAGTCTGCTTCTCTGTCTCTCTTATGTTGTATTCAGGCTCTCTACCTCAGGCTATCTGCTTCAGGCCACACCCATAACCCCAGCAGTACTCAGACCCATGATCTCATACTTGGATCACCTATAATCCCAGTAGATCATGAGTTAATCTCAAACTCTAGAAGTCCTCACCCCATGACTGCATGAGGTTTTGGGGGGACAACTAGACACAAACCATAATAAGCATTTTCCTTTAATTCAGCCAATTAAAGATCACCAATAATAGTTTGGTAATTCCCAAGTAATATTCCAAGGCCACAAAACGTTGAAGACTACAAGGAAAGCTATATGAGGCAATCCTAAAGAATCTACCTGTGTACACACCACAAAAACTACATAGACATAAGCTCACTAGCAGATCACGATCCCTGAAATGAATCTGCATCTGTCATCACGTCAAGACACTACACTTCCCAACTTCCAGAATAATCTTCTTTCACTGGAAAAAGTTACAACTTGTATGGTGTTTATAGAACCTGAGTTCAATCTGTAACTCCCTGATACTCATGAGAAACATGTCAGGTCTTGTCTATATTGCTCCATGACTGATTTTCTACTAGGATTCGTGATGCTGTAGAGGTGAGGTGGAGTAGTAGACCCATCGCTGTGTGGCTATGTCTAGACAACCCTTAAAGTCTCTTGCCACCACAGCTTCAGAGTTTTCAGAGTTGGCTGGATCTAGAGTGTGGGACACTGGGACTGATTCATGATGCAATGCTAGGATCAAGGACACTAGGATTGAGTGTGAGTGTGTCCCACTCAAGTAGCCTGGGTAAGAGTTAAGAGATGGAGAGAGCTGAGATCATCCCTTGCTTGCTTGCTTGCTTTGCTGCCTTCCACACATCATCAATTGCTTCTCCTTTATAATAACTGTCTGCCGTTGGAGTCAGCTGATTATGGATGCAAACCTCTTAAATGTGAACCAAATAAACCTTTTCCCCTTTAACTTTGGATGTCTGGTATTTTGTTTTAGCAATGGGAGAAAAATAAGTAAAACAGAACTTAACATGTTAGGTCACCTAGATAGTATAAAGGGGAAATAAAGAAGGATCAATATGCTTCTCTTTCTGCAGAGGTGTTCCAGGCGTTAGCTTCTGCTTGGAAACCTCCTGGTTTTTGGTGCAGACTCTTGAGCTTTCTGTGCAGAATTTTTAGCCCTCTGGCTTAGACTTTTGAGTTTTCCACCATAGACCTATCAGCCTCCTGGTACAGGCTTGAATGGGACACTGCAATGAACTCCAGACCTGTGACTGAAATCTTTGGGACTCTGTATTCAGCCAGACACTCTGTACCCTTCATCATCCAACTCTGTGGAGTTGGAGTTATATAAATTCTTATACAATCATGTGTCTTGTGTTACATCTCTTTCTCTGGGAAGCACTGACTGATACAATCATATATCAGCTGGGTGATCCTAAGTACAGCAATGGACAGGCCTCAGCACCAGTTTCCATACCTGCCAGGAGGAGCAAAGGGATCCTCCTGTTCTAAGAGTACAAGAAAGTGTCCACTAACCACATCCAGCTGAGTGCACTGCAGCATGGCAGAAAGTCGTCCAATGTTACTTCCCTTAATTTAGGAAAAGCTATTCCAATGATGCAAAGGCCTTAGAGATGCTGTCAATGTCTGTGGAAGATTGTGAAAGAAGCATGGAAGTCAATGGAAGAGAAATAAGTACAAGTTCCAAAGAGCATCATTTCTAGGATTTGTAGCCCAACTGACACTGTTAGTCTTAAATTTTAAAATAAATTCTATGGATCAGGTTCTGAAAAAAAAGTTAGTATGCAGGCTCATCCGATTTCTGTGTAACCTTCTGCAATTATCTATACCTTGACCTAACTCTTCCCCACAAAAGCTGGATAATTAGGAAGGTCCAGTTGCAGACAACAGAATACTTAACTGGACTAGCAAAACACCAAAGAATGATCGCCAAGGACCCCAGGGAGACAGCATAATTGCAAGTTGGATAAGGCTTTGTCCTGGGTGACAGTGGGCAGCTGGCCAATACCCAGCTTCTCGCTGCTTTTCTCCTCCCTTGCCTTCTCTCCTCCATCCATCTCCCATTCACTTCAAGCCATTGTCCCCTGGGTCTTCCTCTGTAGGGCTTGTCCTGATGGCTCCTATGGAGTGACCAGTAACTCCCAGGGTCACACATTTTCCCTAGCTTTTCCAGAGACAAAAAAAAAAAAAAAAATGTGCTTCTGAAGTGTGAGTGAAGCCAAACCTCATTGTCCCTGTTTGGCCTGAGCAGTATGGTGTCACCCTTTCTGGTCCAGACTCATCACTAAGGCCACAGAGTGGGACACACTGTTTGTGCTAAACTACTAAATAGCTCATTGCAGAAATTCGAGTAGGACCTATCCTGGCTTAGCCACATGCTGAAAAAGATAGGGCAATCCTAGACTGGGCAGAGAGGGGCACTCGTGAAAGAAATGTGGATTCTCACATACATATCCATCCAGAATCTCAGAATGTGCTTTTACTTGGAATAAGAGCTATTGCAAATAAAACTGAGGTAAAGCTCAAGAGAAGGGACCATTTGGATTAGCATAGCCCTAAATCCAATGACATATCTTCCTTACAAGGGATAGAAGAGAAGACGGTGACATACAACAGAGAAGACCACAGAAAAGTGGGGCACAGACTAGACTGGTGCCACAAACTCTGGAAAGCCTCTGTCCACCAAAAAAAGGAAGATTGTTGTAAGAGCCCTTCATGGAATCATAGCCCTGGTAGTCCTCTGATTTCATTCATCTCCTCCAGAACTCCAAAGCAATGAATATCTATAGCTTTCAGTCAGCCAGTTTGTGGTCAGCTGTGATGGCAAACTTAGGAAACTAACATAGTAGAAGTGGGGTTGATAGAGTCAGAGATGGGTTCGGGAACAGCCCATTTGCAGACCCTTAATGGGAGCACATGGAAGACCAGGAATGATTTAATCACCAAGCATGCAAGAGCACCTATATTATGCCCATCGCTACCATGCTCTCTCTCTCTCTCTCTCTCTCTCTCTCTCTCTCTCTCTCTCTCTCTCTCTCTCACACACACACACACACACACACACACACACACACATACACACAAATTTCTGTATTTATTTTGAATCAAAGAATCAAAACCAGAGGCACTATACCACTGAGTTACAGTTAGACTACATCCTCAGCCATATATATATAATATTTATGGTTTGTTTGATTGATTGATTGGTTGGTTGGTTTTTTTGAGACAAAGTCTCACTAAGAGGTGAAAGCTAGATCAAACTTGAGATCCTCTAACCTCAGACTCTAAAGTCCTCTTTCCACAGACCTGTCAGCAAGATGGTTCCTGATGTTCTCAAATAACCCAACATCTACTAATTAAACAAACAGAATGATAGAAAGTCCAACCCAACTGAAGCCCTGCTAAAGCACAGGTGCATGTGCTAACAATGGTCTCTTACTCTAGCTTTTGGGGAACCTGGTGGCAGCAGAACTGCATTGGGAAGATAAATCTAGGTGTGTCCCTAAGAGGTGAAGAAAGTTAATCCACAAATAAAGAAGGAATGGTCTCTCCCTGGCCCTGTATTCTCAAGACATGCTTAGCATCCCAAGGAGAGCCACACAGTCTGTGGGCCCTCTGGAGGATCAGCCATTCTTTACTTCTCCACTTCTTCAGCAGAAGCACTCTCAGCTCCTCTTGGGACAACTCCTGTCCCCAGGGCTTCTCCCACTTGGGGGGTAAGCGTCTCAGAGTACATCTTTGTTTTACCCTGTATTTTCTGTGCACTGCCAGCCCAGAGTCTCCCTTTCCCTTTGGATCTGACAACCAGATCTGCTAAGGCTGGTTGCTTCCATTTTCCCTGGACACATCTTCTGCATATAGATCGATGAATGTGACTAGCAAATCAGAAGGAAGCTTTGGGCATCAATCGCTGTCAATGTGCCTCCTTTCTAATTTCTGATTTGCTTCTCTCATCTATGAAGGCAACAGCGCAGTTTCTCTTAAAGTTGAGATGGACAAATTTTTGAATTTGGATGGTGGAGGAAAGTTCCAGTACCATTCTTCAGTATGGTCAGTTGGAGTGGAGAGGGAGGAGGAGTACGCTTTTTCCTCTAGGCTCCCATTTCTGAAGATCCATCATGGCCCTGACCACATAACTCAAGAACCACGCTGAAAGAGAGGATTCTGTTAACACTGTAGAATCCCAGCCAGTTCCCCTTTCCTTCCCACACTAACAGTCTCTTGTTTCTCATTCAACTTTAGGGAACATCCTGGCAGAAGACATGGCACATTTTCATTTTCCCTCCTGGTGGGAGAGGAGCTTGTGCTGCCACAAGTCTTTTAAAGAGAAAGCAGCTTGGTAACATGCAGGATGGGGCAGCCTGTGTCTCTGTGTCAGTCCCACTGACACACTGTGACTACACACAGGCTCTACCATCCACCAGCCACATGGCCACCACTGTCCCACTGGGAACCCAATCTGATAACCCCAATCAATCCACAAAGGCAGGAAAGGGTCTGACTGCAATGAGTGATCAAATCCCCTGCAATGGTATAACTTTAATAACTTTGATAATTCGTTCATAAATCCATACCCTCAGTAAGCACACTGAGTCAATGTGTCATATGTGGTAGACATTGTTCTAGGTGATGAACCAATGGGATGAACAGACCTGCTCTGTAGTCATTGTATGACATTCTGACATACAAGGCTGTCTTCAGTCTGGACCCAATTTAATTTCTTATTAATTCATTGGGGAATAATGTAGATTTAAGATGCATCTATTCTAAGTACAATTTGATGCTTACCCTTCTAGAGATAAAAGTTAACCCGTGTAACCACCACCACGAAAATGTATCCACCCCTCCAAGTGGCTCTACACATTCTCATCACCCTGCTTGGGACAATTATTGTTCTGATTTCTGCCACTGGAATTTTCTGTCACTTTTTTTTTCAGAATTTCAGATAACAGAGTCACCCAGTGTCTTCTCTTTGGGTCTTGCCCCATTACATAATGTTTCATGAACGTCTCCTTGGGATTTATGGGTCAGAGCTCTTCGACTGTTGATTACTAAGTGATGATACTCTATTATGTGGGAATATAGCATTTTATTTATACATTTGGGTATTGATGGACACATAGATATCTGGGTTTTAACTATTTATATATAAAACTGTTGAGCGCCAGGCATGGGGGCACACGCCTGTAATCTCAGCACTCAAAAGGCTGAGGCAGGAGGATTGATGCGAGTTCGAGACCAGTCTGGGCTACAAAAGTGAGCTCAAGGCCAGCCTGAACTGCATAGCAAGACCCTGTCCCAAAAAGACAAAAAAAAAAAAAAAATGTTACAAATGTACTGAAGAAATCTTTCCCTTAATAAATGTTCCTTTTCTGTTGGAAAAAAAAATAGTCAAAGAAGCTTTTCTGGTAAGTGTATGCTTAATTTTGGCAGAAACTTAGAAAACACTTCTCATTTCTCTGTATATGATGTCCTATATCCTCATCAGCACTTGGTTTTGTCTGTCTTTTAACCTTTAACTATTCTAGTGCATATGATAAAGAATCTTCTTACAGTTTTAATTCTTATTTTCCAATGAAAATTTGTTGACCTGTTGATTTTCTTAAATATCTTTTTAAAATATGCTGCTATTTTGGAAACCAGTTGTTTGTTTTATCACAATTTAGTTGTAGGTATTTTCTATATTGTATGAATATCAGTACTTGTCAGATATATGTATGGCAGGTATGTTCTCCCAGAGGGTCTTGACTTTCCTTTTTCTTAATGATTTCTTGCAAAACAGCAGGCATTTTGAAATTACCACTTTTTAAAATACTACGATTTGTGCTTGTTTTATCTCAGCAATGAAATCCTTGAGAGCCTCACTTGCAGATAAGTTTTTCTCTGTTTCTTTGAGAAGTTTTATAGTTCATTTGATTCCATGACCTATTGCAATTTGTGTCTTGTCTGTGGTGTGAGCAACCTCTTTTCCTCCTCTATATTGCATGCAGGGCCCCCATCCTAGGCTGTGTACAGCATTTATGCCCATAATCCCAGATTGGAGCATGAGTCCATCAAAGGGTCTAGAAACCCACCCCTGATTGCACAAAGCTGGGGGAGACGTTGAGACACAACTCAAAACAGGAAGGAAGCCTAGAGATAAATATCATCCTGATCACTGCTCACCAAAGACACTGTTGACCCTGGCTGTGGTAGCCTGGCTCAGTGGTGTCTACTGGGTCTCACTGGCTCATGAGAAGTCTGCACCATGGAGTGGAGCTGCCTCCACTGCTGTCTGTGGACTTGCCTCACCCAGGGACCACCATGTGACAAATGCCTATTGCTGCAGCTCTCCTCTGCCCTCCACAGAGGGGAACCTCACCGAATGCAGCCATTGCAGAGATGCTTTTTCATTTTCTCCCGGGAGTCCAAACGCCATGGCATTTGCTGTTAATAACACTGTGGCTGACATAAAAAATTATATAAGGCCATTGGTCTGCTTTGACTACTTCAGTGTGTTTTGGGCTCCTGAGAGAACAAGTGCAAGGTAGGCTCCATGCCCACGGTGCTCTGCCTAAAGGCACCCTTGCCTGTCCTACCTCTGGTCACTCCTACTCTGCACAGCACCTACATCTACAGCTGGGCTCAAGGTTCCAGGAGTGCAAGACACTTGACTTACCTGCTTCTGCTATGAGCCTAGAACAATCTAAACCCAGTAAACTATGTGGTCAACAATATTCTGTCTTCAGGTAACAAATTTAAACCAAGTTAAATATGATATGTATTAGACAATTGAAAGGTTGACTGTCCTTACATTGACTTGTTTTAGCTCAGTGGGACTCTCAGACACCTACTAGGTCCCATACCTCATCTCCAAAGTGCTCAGCATGATAGATTTTCTTGTCCAGTCTTATTGAGTACTGATTCCAAGATAGCTGATCACATCTTCACATGAACAGGCCAACAGTGGAAAGTAAATGATGACAATGATAGCACAAGAAGGGTTCTCCTCTTAAGCCCTTCTTGTTCATCAAAGTGGAATCCTATTTGCCTGAAGACATTTATTAGAAATTTCCTTATGTATTATTGTTTATAGTTAAGTGACCAGTTGCACCTAGCTGCAAGAGAAGCTAGAAATGTGATAAAAATAAGTGTACAGCTTACAAACACATTCTGTTCCAGGAGAGTGCAGTACACTTAATTTGTTTGTAACTCCAGTGAAGTGAGTGTTATGCACAAATTGACACAAATATACAAAGGTAAAGCATAAAAAATACTGTAAGTAAACTATTCTTACAGTTACCTTAAAATGGTAAGGTAGGCGTATGAGTGACTACCATGGTTCACTCTCATCTACAAATGTTCAGAGTGCAAAGCCTGTTACAATCTGTGGAAGTTTGCAACCCAAATGTTCATAAATCATTCCCATGTCATGGTTACCAGCCTCTGTAGCTGGACATAGATGACAAAATTTTGGGAAGAAATGTGGGTAGTAGCCTGGAATGGTGGTACATGCCTGTAATGTACCACAGGTGGCTGAGACAGGAGGATCACCATGAGTTCGAGGCCAGTCTGGGCTCCACAGTGGGCTCAAGGCTAGCCAGAAGTGTATAGCAAGACCCTGCCTCAAAAGAGGAGAAAAAGAGAGTGGTGGACCTGGGCAGAGTGGGTACATGAAGAATTTGTCTAAATCACACAGCTATTGAGCTCTATGTCCTTGGTCACCTCATGTCCAACATTCTTTATCCCTCTTAACTTTGAAACTCGGAAAAGATCTGACCCAGGTTGGCATCCACAGGGTTCCATTCCCAGCCCCAGAGAGGTGGGTTTCCTGACATCAGTGAGCAGGAAGCCATAACTCCGCAGTTGCATTTCCACGCTACTTTCCTCATGGCTATTCGTCAGCTAGAACATCTTTCTGGCACCAGCTGTGGACTTATTAAATGCATCTCTCTGTGGCTGCTTGTGCAATTTATGTTTTTAATTTTGTAAATAGTGCCTAGCTCTTATGGTCAAAAGAAGGGTGTGGGCTTGCACATAAGCAAATATAGCATCCCGATGAGATCATGCCAGAGCAGCAAGTCTCAGCTTTGTTCATCAAATGGCAGTGTTGACAGCTGCCTCACAGTGGCCACTGAATTATAGCCACTCACATAAAGGGAGAGGGGAAAGACATCAGTAACATGAGGCATGTGACAGCCACACATGCACACATGCAGGGAAACACGCACATGGGACCCACACAGAAAGGCACTTGGCCAGAGCATCTCATGGTGGAGCCCTTATTTCCTCCTTCTCTTGATATCGGCAAGATTTGGACAAACTCATTCTGGTGTGAATATGACCTTCCAAGGTGATGTATAGACAGGGATAGGTTGTGTGTGTAAGTACAGCAATCAGAGAAGCAATGGAGCTGCACAGGTCTCTGGCCCTCTTACACTGTGGACAGCAAGGACTGGACACCCTAATCACCCAACAAGGGAACAGGGGTAGGACCTGGGGTTGAGAGCACAGGAATCCCTCTCTGTGACTTGAAGAATTATCAAGAGACACCCCATCCTTCCTTACCTGGAGAGTCCACATGGTTTTCTCTCTCTCTCTTTCTGTGTGTGTGTGTGTGTGTGTGTGTGTGTGTGTGTGTGTGTGTGTGTTTAATGCATTCCGTAAGGGTCTCACTATGCGGCTCATACTTATAGTAATTGTCCTGTTTTCAGCCTCCCCAGTACTGAGATCACAGCATGAGCTGCTGGGGATCAAACTCTAGTCCCTATGTTTGCCTAAGCAGGCATTTAGTCCACTGAATTATCTTGCTAGCCCAGCTTTTGTTTGTTTGTTTGTTTGTTTGTTTGTTTGTTGTACCAGGGATCGAACTTAGGACCATGTACTTGCCAGGCAGACCCTCATGTTACTGAACTATAGCCTGAACTCTGCTGTGTCATTTTACCATTCCCTGCCAGCATTTCTGGGGTCTTTGCCACGCTTTGCCCTTGGCTTTCAGGCCTTGCTGCTGTCTTGCTTTGCACTGCAAGATGTTAGCACAGTAGGACAAGCACGGCCTTCTGGTCCTGGCCCATTTCCTCCTCCTCCCTTGATTCTCTATAGTAGCAAGACAGCTTCTGGCCCAGCACATACAGGAAGCTGCAGAAGCCCTGGCCCTGACCTGCTTCCAGTTGAGAGCTGACTGACCCTGACCTGCAACTGACAGTCAATGGCTCAGTGAACATAGCTGAGTCTCAAAGAGCCACCAAGCTATCCTGACACACTGAGGTGAACCATAAATATCATCTGAACCCACTGAGCATTAGGGTTCAAACAACTGAGGTTGTTTGAGGTAATCAATAACTAAAAGAGAAACACTATTGATGATAGATCTAGACCTAATTCCCAAACTCCTGATTTCAAAGGGGTGATTTCCAACGCTCCAGTGTTACACGAGAAACTGAGGCTTAATGTGGCTGAATCCTTAGAATCTATACACACATGGAAAATATCATTACTATTTTTTACATGGGCAAATAATTAACATTCAAGAGCAGATCTCAAGAGTGGTACCTCACTGCAGCATGAGAAGAGATGCCAGATCTGCTCTCTGTGCCTACATCCATGTGAGAAGAGCTGTGCTGCCTCCCTCTCCCCCTCATCCCTGCAGGCATCCCAGCTGCCTCTCAGGGGTGCTGCCCCTCTTCCTCCTACAGTCCCTTGGGAGTACGTTCAACTCTGCCCCTGGCTGCAGTACAGAGGGAGCCCTCACCAGGCACAGAGAGTGTGGAGATGACCAGCAAGGCTATGGTCTCTCTGGAGGATGTAGCCCACTCCTCAAGGCGCCACAGAGCAGCCCACCCCTGCTGTGGAGACCTACACCACTATTTCCCTCTTCTCTCCCTTCAGCAGTGGAAAAGAACACATTTCAATTCTGGCACAATCCAAGGACCACACCTTGGTGCATGGACTTCTCCATGCTGGACCTCTCTATTTGCATCATCCACGCATTTCACCAGCATTTCAAACCAGTCCTCAATCCAGGGGGTTCACTGGCCAGACATCAATGCTTTCTGCCCACCAAGTGTCCCTGAAGGTGGCGCAGGATGCAGTGGCACGTGGTGCACGTTTCTGTGGCTTAGCACTCCGTGTTCACAGCTATGATCATGCTGCTGCTGTGTTGCTCTTGAGGGAGACAAACTTGGGAAATCAAGAGACCTGGCAATGGTGGGGCTAGGGTCTTAGCCTTGAACATTGAGACCTCAACTCAAGATCCCTAGCCTTGAACTCCAGCATTCCTCACCCCCTGCGTGCTGTTGACAAAGGAATTCACACAGGCCACCTCCTCAGCCTACATGGCATGAAGAAATACTTGCTTGCTATGGCCTTGTGTGATGGGGCCTCTGTAGCTGGGTCTGCTCTCTGCTTCTAGCACTCTTGGTCTTGCCCTGTGGTGTAGAACTAAAACAGGCCCCACATTCTGCTGTACATGCAAGGCAGGTGGAGCAGAGGGTGCTGTGCTGCCAGTGGGCTCACCTATGCACAAGCACTTTGTGGAATCATCTGTTAAGGAGCGGAGCCTGCTCAGAGGAGGGTGCTCTGTGATCCCGGAAGTTGTGCTCTTGTCCCCACACCCTCTTCCCTCTACTTCTTTGCCTCCACCCGTCTGCCATCCTTGGAGCCATTCAACCACGGGCTGAGATGTGAGCTACAATAATCCTCTCCTCCTTTAGGTCACCTCATCAGGTAATGCAGCTCAGCAAGGAGAACTGACCTTTCTGACCATGAGCTGCTTCTAAGCTTCACAACCAAAAGCAGAGCAAGACTCCAGTTAGCCACTTTTGTCTTCCTCTCTTTCCCCATCAAGGTCCAACTCTCCAGAACCACACAGAAAGGACTTCACTTCATTGACCTGCCATCCTCATTTGCTTTAAGAGTAGTCTCACTCCACTGGATGTGAAACATTTTTGAGAATTCTGAATAAAGCAAGGGGTAACATATGCTTTCTTTTAACCCCATACTCTGGAAACAAATCCTACCACATCAGGAAATGGTGATGGTCAGAGTTCAGGTTTCCATGACAGAGATGTAAAGCATCAGCCCTCCTGTGCCATGTCCTATGTCATTTCCAGCAAACACCCTAATTTCCCAGGCATGTAAATACAGAGATCACTGCACATAGGATTTGAGTTCAGAGCAAATTGCAAAGCAGATTAGGAAATGAAGAATTCTGAACTTCAAACCCAATAGTAACTACTTTTTTTTATGTATTCAGTACAGGGTCTCACCACACAGACTGGACTTGTAGAGATCCACCTGTGTTCAGCCTCCCAAGTGCTGGAATTACAGGTGCATGCCATGAGCCCAGTCTCAGTTGTCATCTCAGTGCACTCTGGACCCAGGGCCAGCGTGGCACACCAGGGACCAGACCCCCATTCCTGTGCCTGCCTAAGCAGGTGTTTTAGCAGGCTGAGCTGTCTGGTCAGCCCTAGTAACTACTTTTGTATACAACATTATGTATACTTACCTAAAAGAGAAACAAAACAAAATAAAATATGAGAAAAATATTCTTTCCTTCCTTCCTTCCTTCCTTCCTTCCTTTCTCCTTTCCTTTGTTCTTTTTGTTTGTGTTTTCGTGGGAGGAAGAGGTTCTCATATGTGCTGAGAATTGAATCCAGGGCCTTTCGGATGTTAAGCAAGTGTTCTACCACTGGCCTACCTCCTGCCCACTTTTATTTTACTTTTACACCAGGTCTTACTGAATTGCTCAGGCTGGTTTCAACCAGGGGTCTCATCTGGCTTCCCCAGTACCTGGAATTATAGGCAAGTAGAGCCAACTCTAGCAAAGAGCTACTCTCATTTGCACTTTATTCACGCAGAACATGGGTCTCAGGAAGTCTACATGAGTTTCACAGCCACATGCTTTATTGGGATTGTGGTTTAGATTTAAACTCAGAGCAGTACAATTCCAAGGACCATGTGGTTTCCCTTCCAGTGAATTGAACCTAAGAAGTAATTGGGAAAGAAAGATACCTTGACGAGGGTTAGCAACAATTATTGTCAAGCTTCTAAAAAAACTAGCCAATGCTAGCCGGGCATGGTGGCACACACCTGTAATCCCAGCACTTGGGAGGCTGAGGCAGGAGGATCGCTGTGAGTTCGAGATCAGCCTGGGCTACAAAAGTGAGCTCAAAGCCAGCCTGAACTGCACAGCAAGACTCTGTCTCAAAAAATCCAAAAAAAAAAAAAAAAAAAAAAAAAAAAAAAAAAAAAAAAAAAAAAAAAAAAAAAAAAAAAAAAAAAAAAAAAAAAAAAAAAAAAAAAGCCAGTTCTACACACAATATTATACAGTCAACACTGCATATGTAGTATTACAAAAACACACATACACACACAAACTATACTTATTTTAAGAAACTGACTTACGAAATGGTAAGGATTTGCAACCATGAAATCTATGTGAAAGACTGGCAGGCTAGATACCCAGACATCATTCAAAAGCTTTAGTTTTTGCTCTTACAGGCTTCAGCTAAGTGGATGAAACCCACCCATGGGCAGTGTCAATCACGCCAACAGACTATGACCACAGTCAAATCTGAGGGTGTGTTCGATTAAATAACTGGGTATTGTAAGCTACCCAACTGAAACCAGCCATGCAGGGTCCCAACACCATAACCTACATTTTTTACCCTCATAAAAAGTCTTTGCAGCTTGAGAGAAGAGCTGAGTGAGCATAATTTTACCTGATAAACAATGAAATCAAATCCCAACTTCTAGGCTTCAGTAAGGCACTTTTTGACTATCTGCTTAGAACCCCACTCATCAAACACCACTGTTTGAACAGAAAAAAGAAGTAATCCAAAATTATAAGGCTTTCTTAGTCATGAGGCAAATTTGGATTTTTCTGAGATAGGATGAAAAATGGAAAGGGAGCAGTGGTCCTATATTTTAAGTTAGACACTATAGTCAGTTAACAAGATATGAAATTTATCTGCTTTTCAAAATTTTGAAGTTTTCCTTCACCTTCCATTGAGTTTTCAATATTGAGATGATTTAATGAGTGTTTCAAAGAATTCATTTTGATCTGCTGACTACACGTATTCATCTGTCTGTCTGTCTGTCTGTCCATCTATCTTCTATATATTTGCATTTGTGTGGACCAACTTTTCTGTTTCAGTTACTTCTATTTCTATTTCTATTTCTATTTCTATTTCTATTTCTGAAAAGTAATGTCATCATGTACCATGATTGAATATTTGTTAATGTTTTTGTACTTCTGAAGCATGACCTTAACTATGTAAAGAATTATGCATACTATATATTCCTGTTATATTGCCTATTAATATAAAACATCCCACATTTCCCTTTGAGCTGCCTGCATTCTGAACTTTTTAGCCTGCATTAGTATTTCTGCACAAGTACTTTCTTATACCTAATACATATTTCCTATGCTTCCCTTCTCAACTGCCTTACACTCTTTTGTTTTACTAAGTGCTAACCAGAAGTGAGATTTTCTTCCTGCATTTCCTTTTTAACTTTAACTTGGTTTCTATCCCTATTCTTTTACAGATGAATTTAATTTATTCACACCTATTTTTACTCTCTATAGGGGGACTTATTTCTCTGGCTTTTTCCTTGCCCCTGTACTACACTATGTTGTTTCTAATGTAGTGCCCTTCCTTCTCTTTTGTGATTTCTTTCACAGATGAATTGTATATAGTCATCTCCAGGGAATTGGCTATTGCTATAATCGTGTGTGTATTTTTTGTCTTAATTCAATAAATTTTTTCAGACAATTTAATACTCACCCTAGTAGGTCCTGGTACCAGTGGGGCTGAGTCCTAGGACTGGAGTTAAGAATTGCTGATCTCCCTGACACCTGGGGAGAACATTTAGATAAAATGGTCCCTGGTCTTCATCCTCCAGGCTCTGTGCCCCCTACACTGTGCTGTTAGAGCACCTTCCATGAACAGGTCAAACACATGACAAGCAGAGATCTGAATGTGTGTGCCCTCCATCCTCCTCTGGCCCAGCCTTTGTCACAAGAACAGTCTGACAAGACTGATGGGCAAGGATACTCCTGGACAAAGTTGTACCAGCTGTTGCAGGAAAGGTTGTCTATGCTCAGCCTGGCACTGGCACCACCAGCCCAGGAGAACCCTGCGCTTCCTAGACCACTAACATAAGTATAACGGAATAACTGGTTCTAGAATAACTAGAAAAACTACACATCCTGGGGTCAGGAAATGCTTATTATAGCAAACTATTAGGTCTTAGAACAGCGAGTCACAGGCTGTTCCTTTTTTCTTTTCAATTTCTTTTTAAAAAATTTATTTTAAAGAGTAAAAAGAAATGGAAACAAAGACAAAAACAGAGTAACAAGTGGCAGTAAAGATGGTACAGTTTCAAAACAAAAATAAAAATTTAACAATGGTTGTTACATTTAATATTTTCATCCTCAAATCTATTGTTCAGATTAATAGATATAGGTATGCAAAATTGGTCAAATACTTAAATATCACTGCTTACTTCAATAAACTTTAAGTTTTTTCTTGTTATTTCTACTTTGTATTTTTCTGTACTGCATGATAACTGATACAGTGTGTATGTGAGAGTGTGGGGTTGTCGCAAACTGTGAAAAGGACCAGTAGCTCTAGAGATACTACAGAGTCAGCTCAAAGGCTGACAGTTGACCTAGATGATTTCAGTGGTGAAAAGTTAATTCTAAAGGGGAAGTGAGACCTTTTTAAATAAAGGGGTGGAACCATTTTCCAGGGCTGTACTCGGTTAATTTTCATAACCCAATATTTCCCATATGGGTTACATAAGACAGAGGCATTGGGTCTTGTCTCAGAATAGCATGCGTTCTTCAAGTTTCTATAGTTAAATTTCTAAGTTTAACTACAGAAATTATTTTGAAGTGTCACAACTTGCAGATAAGTTCAGAATTCCCACACCTTGTCAACGCTGTACTTCATTCCCTGAGACAGATGCAGTTTTGGGTGGTGAAAGGTGTGAACATCTGATCATGCGTGGAATGAGCACTCATCCTGGCCTGGCTCCCATGATGCCCAGTCTCACCTGGATGTCACCTAGCCCCTCTCCCAGGAACCTGCTGCATCTTTAGGATTGAGTCCTACGATTCAGGAAACACTGCATCTAAGCCTTGCCATTGTTTGGAACTCCACCTGGAGTCAAAATCTGCCTTCTTGCATTTGTAAGTGTTGCCGTTCCTCACAGAAGGCCATCTCTACCACTGCTCAGCCGGTTGAAGTACATCAGAACCCCGTATGAGACATCTTGTGGGAGACTTCCTTCCTAAAAAAGCTAATCATTCCTTCCTCTGGGTTTTATCTCTGCCTCATATACGTTTCTATTACTGAGCAATCATTCCAGTGAAACATTGATTTTGTGTGGATTTAATCCTACTATTCTATTAGCTTCTTAGAAGAAACTATAAAATGTTTGCCTTCAGATGCACAGCAAAAAGCAGGTGCTCAATAAATCTTTGGTAAGCTGAACACCTGCCTTTGTGTGTTATGAGCTGTAAAACATGGCAGCTCCAGGGTCTTCCTTCTCTGCAAGCCTCCACACTTATCTTCTGTTGTCTTAAAATCTCACAATGTGACCCCAATTAGCTACATCCTCCAAGAAGCACCACCAGCAGCACCACTGTAAGAGTTTGGTGTGCATGTGGCCTGTGTTCTCCATAGTTTCTAAGAGGAAAAACATCAGGTTTGATACACAAAATGTATTTGAGAACACACACATGTAGTGAATTATAAGTTATTATTCCTTAAAACTAAATAATTTCAAGACTTTTAAATTGCCATAGAGTGAAAGACAATAATAATACAATAAAACAATGAAATGCTTTTCTGGAAGAGATTCCAAGGACCCCCTCCCTCCCCCGTGACTCAGTATTTAAGACCAGTTGTTTCAGCACCATGGACAGTGGCATGCCTCTCTAGCACTACTATAACTGCTAACATCTGTGAATGGGAAGGTAGTGTGGAGGATAGTTAGGGAGAGACAGCCTTCGTTCAACCCAGGGCTGTTGGACTTCTCTGGAAAAAGGCAGGTTCACCTCACCCAGGAACCTGAGCCTGTAGCTGACAGCAAAATGGACGTATAGTTGTATTCAAATGGCAACGGAAAATTTCAGGAGCTGCCTTTTGTTATAGGCTTGGTCCACTGAGAGCGGACAGCCACTCAGACATTGCAATACTGAGCAATTAATCCTGGATAATGTCAACAAGCCAAGTGAAACACTGAACAATCTCTACATGAGAAAATGTGACTTGAGAATCCCTATATCATAAGGTGATCAAGGGCAAGCTCAGAGAAGAGGGACGGGAGCTGAGGCTGATACATACAGGGGAAGGCTGAAGAACAAAGGACCTGGAATGTCCCTTGTCTACCGGAGCACATCTTACGGCACAAGGATCACAGTGTGAGACAGCAGGACAAGTGGCCACCACCAAGCAAATGACTTGTTCTTCTGGTACCTCTTTTCCTTATTCATGACTTGGCCTAAGATTTTAGACTCCTCACCTCCCTGCTTAACCCTTGCTCCAGGAACTTGGGCCTGATTAATCTCATCAACCTAAGCATCTCTCCTTGATATTAATTATTGTATTTACTTATCCAATGTAAGTTTATTTAACAGCTGATATATGCTACAGTCTCTTCTAGCATCTCAAAAACTTCCTGAGCCACAAGACTTCCTCATTCATTATTGATTCATTCATGTGTTAACATAATAATTATTTAGTGAGATGTCTCCCAAGCACTATTCCAGCCCCAGTGGTCACAAACATGATGTAGTTATAAGATTTGCCAACCAGGAGGTGGTAACAGTCAAGGCAAGTGGGTCAGAGGAGTATGGAAATTCAGGCCTAATGCAGCAGGAGAGGTCACACAAAGGAGCAGGTTGGTGCGGCAACTCGACCAAAACCAATTGCCGTGTGGTGAGGATTTGGAAAAACCTCTTTCAGCAGAAAACATGCTTTGGGCATTTCACACCTGCTTAATGCTATGCTGCATGACTGTATTCCTAAGTCCTCAGAACACCCCATCAGGTCATGGGCAGAAGAAGAATAAGGGCTCTAAGTTGTTTTACCCCCACCTCTGAGTCACAGGGGCCACACTTGGCAGAGTAGAATGCAACTGGTTGTCCTAGGTGCCAGGCTTTTCACAGCTCAGCCTGGCCCCTTTCCAGAAGGCACTAGAGGAGGCAGCATTTGAGTCAAACCTTGAAGAACAAGTGGGACTTTGTCGTACTGCCACCTGTGAAGTGGCAGAGATGAGAAGGAAATCGAGCCAGTTGAGGAACAGGGGACACCTCCCCAGGTGATGTGCTGCCCCAAGGGGGATCTCAGTGTTTCTGGGAAGAGGACCCACGTGCCCCAGGGTGGTTTCCGTGGCAGCAGGAACCCCCCGATGCCCTGGCTCATCTCTGCCTGTCGCATTCTTCTTCATAATTGGACTGGCTGCTGCTCGTTGCTTACCTGATTAGTGGGTTCACTAACCCAGTAGAAATGGGATCTAAGAGGATTAAAATGTGAAGAAAAAAAAAAAAAGATAATACAAATTGAAAACAGCGGCTTCTCCAGCCGAGCTTTGGATTAAAAGTTGAGAAAGTGAATCAGAAAATTAAAAAAAACATAAAAGCAAGGGGACAATGGTGACTGCAAAGGGCCCTCCAGTAGCCAAGCGTTCTTGCATGCTATTGTTTCTCTGTCTTGTTCCTGTTCTCCGGGGAGAAGGGCAGATGCCTCTGCCTGGCTTCGGGGTCTCTGAGGACCCAGAGGCAGCAAGCTTTCTGATCTCGCTGCTCACAGCAGCCTCGCTTTCACTTGCCTCCTCCCCCCACCTCCTTTGTCACCTTTGCTGACTTGGCTCCCACTGCTCTCTCACCCAGAGCTCCTGTCTTCACACGGTGGCCCCTGCCCCCTGCTCCCATTCATCTGCAGTTCAGCTTCCTCTCAAAGGTTTCCACCATCTCGGATGCAGTTGCCCTCTTCTCCCAGAAGCTGCTGAACTTTGTCTATCTATGCCAACTACTTGGCATTTTTCTGCCTCCAAATAACATGATTTGTGTCTCTTCTGCTCCCAGGTGGATTGTGAACTCAGAGGGCTGAACAACAGCCACTCCAGAACAGCAGCCTCACTGCTCTCTGTAGCTCACTTGTGCATGAGCAAGGGACTGAGGGGACCAATGATCCTGGCACAGCAGCCAGCCTGCAAGGTGTTGCTCCATCACGCCACGTCTTAGACTGAAGCTGCAGGGGCAGCTCAGCCCCCAGGGTGAAGCTGACTTCAGCACCCCTGAGCGAGCAGCTCCACCATCCTTCACCCTTCCCCAGGGGCCTTTCTCCTGGGGATCTATCCGGCAGCATGTGCACCCTGTCTGTGCATGCTAGGATCAGTCGGCTTGCTCTCCTAGTCCTTTCTTTTTTCCATAATGGAATGGGTTTATGATTCTGCTTCATAATCATCTTCCCTGGAAGCCTTTTCTGATTCTTTTTCTTCTTTTTCTTTTTCTTTTTTTTTTCTTCTTCTTCTTCTGCTTCTTCTTCTTCTTCTTCTTCTTCTTCTTCTTCTTCTTCTTCTTCTTCTTCTTCTTCTTCTTTCTCTTATCTTCCTCCCACCCTCCCTGCTGCCCTGAGTTTCCTTTCTACCTCTCTCTTGTTCATGCAGATAATGGGGTCTCTGTCATCAGAGGCCTGCTATTCTATTGTGGCCTGTGTTGTTTTGATTAAGTTCTTGCTGCATGTAAGGCTCATGCCCACATGTGTGAGCTCCTTGGGACTTCTCAGCTGGAGCACTAGGGTGGGCTCCTGCTAGGCAGAGGTCCAGTACCCAAAGCCACACAGGCAGAGAGTACTTTGCTCTCCCAGGTCTGTTGGGACATGGCTGGTACTGATCCGCACATATTATGCCTCCTGCCTTTGCAGCCCTGAGCATTGGAAACCTTGCCACACCATGCACTCATAGAGATGGACAAATGGGCAAGATAAGCTAATTAGGATCCTTTTAGCATTTACCCCTCACTGCCAACCTCACGTCGCCACACGTGCCCTCCGCATCTCAGCAAGGAGAGCGCTATTACCTCTCACCTTGGAGATGGACAAACCAGGGCTCACAGGAGGCTAATTAATTTGACCATAATCACATGGCTATAAGTGACAAAGGCCAGATCCAAAGCTCAGCCTTCCAGGCTCCTAAACCAAACTTTTTATCTCTCATTAACCCAACAAGGTTGTAGTTTCTCCTTGCCAAATACACAAAGAATTCTAAGTAAATATTCAAGAATTTTCATAGGGCAATCACAGCTTGACCTCCAAAGGGTCCCTGAAGCTCCATACAGGGGCCTCCCGGCATCTTCTGTCCCTGCTTGAGCTCTGCTGGCCAGGAGAACTGTCACCCAAAGGAAAAGTTTCTTTTTTGTGCATCTCCCCGAGGGGCACCAGGGCACTTCTTTCTGCCACTACCAGCAACTTCAAGCAGAGGATGCAGGCAGGGTTGCCACGCAGGTCTGCAGAGCTTCCCATAGGTTATTCCAAGAATCAGCAGTACTTCTTAGCTCAGGGCCACCACTGGACAAGCTCTAGTGGTCTTGTGCCAGCCTCCCATAGGATCTCCAATCTCTCCTGTCTCACAAGTGTAATAGGACTCATCCTAACTCTTTAGGGGAAATTTCCTGACACTCAGGCAATGTAGATGCAAATATCTGTTTAAGTTACTTGGGTGCTGTGCTCCTTGCTGGTAGCCCCAGCTCTCATGGCCCAGAATATTCATCTTTCAAAGCCGCTGCCTTTTCATGAATAATGGTGATGGGGAGATTGCTCACTCTCATCGAAAAGACTGATGAGCTTAGAAGTCCTGGTGCCCAGGCAGAAAGTCAGCCCGGGGGATGCTGAGAGGGGACGGTGAGGCCAGGAGAGGAGCTTGGGGCCAGAGTGGCCGAGCACCTCCTGCTGAGGAAGGAACTGTAGCGGGCTGGCTTTGCATGTGGAAGGCACTGGAATACTGCAGGCAGCAGTGGATGTAGAGGATGGAAGAGGACACCTCAGGGACCACGAGGGGACAGGCAAGAGTGAAAGCAGAGGGCTCTTTGGGATGCCACAGAGAAGGTGAGGTTCCAGGAACAGGGATTTAGCCAGGAAGTGATGGGACAGTGTGGAGCCTCAGAGCAGTGTCGACAGCAGGACCAACTGCATTTCCTCTCGGCCTCACCAGGTGAGTGGCTAATTAACTCTCCCTGGAAAAGCAGAGATTAGAGGACTGCCTCCTGCCATGGGGAAGAGTGAGGCTGAGGTCCCTTGTCCCCAGTGAACTCATTTGAGGGTGCAAATGACTTTATTATGTATTGCTAGATCACAGTGTTGTGCTGAGAAAGGGGCTTTGGAGATCACCTATCTGATGTCCTTATTCACTCCTTAGACACATAAAGCCGGGTCCTCGGGGAAGCTTCCCTTGGGGAGGATTGGAGACCAACTGACACCAGGTGCTCTAATTGTTGGTCCAAACCTTGGTCTTCAGTGGTCTTCAAGCAGGAGAAGAGACAATGAGGTGTCCAAGTATGCTGAGGCCCTGAGTTGATTGGCAATGGGTGCTGGTCATTCACTAGCACTGCTGTGTGTCTTAGGATGAACCTACCAGCCTGGGCCCTTGCTCAGAAATGTGGGGACCAGGACGGACCTGGTTCCCACCCTCCCTGAGCTCTCTGAGGAGCTCTGTGAAGGCATTGTGCAGACCTCTGGCATGGTGGATGCAGCAGGGCCACATGCAAACACACATACACACACACGTGTGTGTGCACATGTACATGCACGAGCATGTGCACACATACACATGTGCACATGTACACATGCACACATGTACACAGGCATGCACACACACACACATGCAAGTTCCATATCTTACCCCTTCTCAACACCATGCAGGGACCACATCTGGGCCCTGTGCCAGGTACTGCTCTGCTGATGAAAGGAAAAGCTCTCCATAGTGACCAATGTGCAAGGCTCTGTACGGGGGAGTGATAGCATGGGATCTCACAAAGCTTCCTCCTGACCCCAGCTCTGTAGACTGGAGCAGATGTGTTCTGGGTTCCAAAAAGGAAAGCAGAGCACCCCAGAGCCCCCCTTGAGACTCTGTGGATGCCCAAATGTGGAGAGGTCTGGGGACTGAGCTGGGGAGGGGAGGAAAGAGGTAGGAATGGAAAGAGAAGGGGCTGCAGCGGGCGGAGGATACACGCCAACTGCAGGAGGAAGAAGGGTAACCTGAGAGCCTTGGCCTCCATCTGCTCAAACTCACTGGAGGACAAAGGTGCAGGGGATTAGGTGACCCGGGGACCGCAGTGGGGCCTCCTCTCCCCCCAAGTACACACAGGATAGAATGCCACTTAGTCGCCTCATGCACGGTAATTATATTTAGTAGTGACTCTGACTCCTCCTGCCTGCAGGAAATGGTGAAAACAGCTCTGTCTGAGGTCTATGCCCCTTCTGAGGGCACTGTGTCCTGGCTCCATGGCTGGCTCTGCAGCGAGAGAAGTTTCTGCATCCTATCTAATGTGGAAGGAGTACTCAGGTAGAGCAGAACCGTAGACAGGGAATGCCCTGGCTTAATCCTCCAACTTCAAAGCAGTCTTGGGCCTAAGAGTCCCTGAGCCTGCCTCTTCTCTGGAACATTCCTCACATGACATCCACAGTGCTGGCCCCAGCACTCTCAAGAAGACTCTTCATGTTATCTTCCTGGTATGCAGAAGTGCCCACACAGCCCCCAGATCTCCCATTTAAATATTTTTTGCTTAAGATTCAGAATTTCTTGACTTCTGAATAAAACAATTATTGTTTTTGTTACCTTGCTGCCACTGAGAGCTGGCGCCTGACATCCACAACCTAATGTGCAAGGCCTGGTTGTGGGCTCACAGCTTCTACTCCTGGTCAGCTGGCTCCACAGCAGAAGCGCAGAGCAGAGAGGCCAGGTGGAAGAGGCTGCTCTGCCCATGGTGGCCAGGATGTAGCCAGAGGACGGGCATCTCCGGGTCACGCCCCAGGCCTGACTTCTGACCAGGGCCCCAGTGCTAATACCACAGCCAGTGGATGAATAAGCTGAGCGTGCTGTTCTGCCATGGGCCAGTCACCTTCCCTAATCACACGGGCTTTTGGGAGAAGCACCCAGTGTAAACCACAGCTGTGGCACTGTCTGTATACTCCACAGCCTGCAACATCTTCTGTCCAGGTCCTAGAAAGCCCTCAGTCCACACCACACTTTGTCCAAGTTCTGCATTCCTTCTGCCTCTTCCTCTCCAGCTGGGACAGTGCTGTGGGGGTGGGGGAGTTAATTATCCCCTAGGAATGCAAACCCTCAGGGCCAGGATTTGTCCTTTCTGGTCCTCATTAAATCCTCATGTCCAGAATAATAATCAGTGCATGGTGGATGCTCTATAAATATGTGGATAAGTCACTTACGGTCACCTCCTAAGACTTCACACTTAACACAACTCACTGTGCTCCGTGTGTCGTATCAGAGACAACTTGGGGTTGTATGTGAGGTGCTCCTGCCAGCAGCCAGGTGCTGCACTTTTTTTTTTTTTTTTTTCTTGAACTGGGGGTTGAACTCAGGCCTTTGTGCTTGCTAGGAAAACATTTATTCTACTGAGCTATCTCCGTAGCCCTAGATGCTGCACTTTCTGAGGGTGAGATTAATTTTACTCCCAATCAAAAAAAAAAAAATTTTTTTTAAATTGCTTATGCCATTAATCCTCACTTTACAAACAGGGAAATCAAGGACAAAGTAGCGACCCCCTTTGTTTAAGACTTCAAGGTGCCCACCAGCACTTTCTGAGCTTGAAACCCCCATGTGAAAAGAAGAGGAGACTGCCACCTTCAAACAAGTGACCCAGCCACAGATGAACAGGCAAAGCTGGGCCTCCGGGTGGCAGGGCAGAAAGCCAGGCCATTCTGTGAGGAAGAGCAGCTGGAGACAGCCAGGGCTGGCCCTCTCAGGACTCGTGTTAAATTACATAATCTTACTTTCTACGTAACAGTTTTAAAATTTGCCTCAGCCTGTGTGTGCAGCACCTGCGGGTCTTGCTCATCGCGAGGAAGTGGTGCGGCGCATCAGACCCCTTCCCCCACCTTGCCGCCCTTTCCCTTCCCCTCCCGTAGCTCTTGGTCCCCCTCTCTTTGCACAAAAAAGTCTGTCTCCCTGTTTTCTGTTATCCGTCTTTTATTTTTCCCCTGAAATTATTTATACTGCAGATTTCTCATATAAAAGAAACTATGTGGCATGTGAGCTCGTGTGTCTGGCTCATTGCACTTAACATTATGGACTGGAGGCGCGACAATTTTCTTCCTATAAATGACTCAAATTTATTGATTTTTCCCTGTGACATGAAGGCAACTGGAAAATCCTGCCTGGAGAAAGTCTCTGTGTCTGTGTCTGTCTCTGTCTCTGCCTTTGTGTCTGTGTCTGTGTCTGTCTGTCTGTCTGTCTGTCTGTCTGTCTGTCTCTCTCTCTCTCTCTCTCTCTCTCTCTCTCTCTCTCTGGCACTGTGTTAATGCCTCTAGGGCTACCTTCACGCGACTCTTGGAGTAAGGATCGTGGCCACCAGGCATGGAGGACCAGCAAGAGGCTGAGCACCATCCCTGAGCCTGAGGCCTCACAGGAGGTCTCAGGAGGTGTCCTCCTGCAGGGCCCTTCACAGGCTCCGGCTCTGAGTGACGCTCACGGCAGCTTGCTGGGCTCTGCAGCGATGGCCAGCAACTCTTCCCTGCTATCTCCACTGGCACCATCTCATGTGTGCAAAATCAGATTTTGCTGTATGATATTTTAAGGCAGTTTTTCTTCTTATTTCCACATCAGCACCACCTTTGTGGAAGGTACGTGAAGCCAGGGCTGTCAGCATGAAAATAAATCTTCTCACAACCAACTACTGCCATTGGTAGCTCTTACATTTTTCTCTCTTGCCTCAAACACTGCTATAGACAATTACAGATCCTCTTTTTTTCACCTAAAAAATATTCAGTATTTTAAGAAATTTTCTGTATGTTCTACTTTTGTTCAGCAATATTTATTGTATAACCCAATATGTGAATGAATGGTTAAACTGTTTTAAAAGTGAAAGTTTCCCCCAATTTTGTATAACTTACTGAGAACACACTTTCAGCCTCCCACACACCAGGGTCAAAAAAAAAGATAATTAATTTTCATACCCTAAAGCTGTCTAGGGCAGAGGATGGAGCTCAGTGGGTTAAGTGCCAACCTGGAAAATGCAAGGTCCCAAGTTCAATCTTTGGTACCACAGAAAAGAAGCTGTATATTAAAACCTCACTCTGTATCAGTTGTCAGCATGCTGAGAGTTTATGCATCATGCCAATTAATCAGCCCTGCAGGAAAGCAGCTCCGTGTCACACCCTGTTGTGTTTGCAGATTATGAGGCTCCGAGAGCCCAGTCCTGGACCCACACCACACAGCTTCAACTGGTAGGACTCGCTGGAGCCTGCTCCAAAACCAAGGCCCTGTACCACTTTGCTAAAACAGTGATCTCTGTGTATATTCATCTACCACAGGTAGAAAAACCTGAGCTTGCCGGGAGTGGTGGCACACTCCTGTAATCGCAGCTCTAGGGAGGCTGAGGCAGGAGGATTGGTGTGAGTTCAAGACCAGCCTGGGCTACAAAAGTGAGCTCAAGGCCAGCCTCAACTGCATAGCAAGACCCTGTCTCAAAAAGACAAAAAAAAAAAAAAAAGAAAAGAAAGAAAGGAAAAACCTGAGCTTATCTAGACAATTTCTAGTTGTTTTCCTTAGAAGTGTTTGGGGGGATGTGGAGTTCTTACATTAGTATATGATACTGATACTCACTTCTCCATGGCCGACATAAAATTACACAGGACTTATATGTAAAGAAACAGTGGTGGGACTCCTGTTATTTCTTCAGGCTTCCCCATTAGGGCATGTTCACCCAACCTCTGTAATTCCAGCCATCAGACAGGTCTGAAGGGAGGCTGCTTAGCCTTAGTGTTCAAACTTTCTGGTCAGTGGCAGAATGCAACCCTCAGCCTCGGTTACAGGTCCTTCCCACTGGGCACACCTGAACCTTGATGCAAAAATAATTAGGGACAAAAACGTATGTTTACACACAAACCTGACCATGAATATTCATGCAGCTTTATTCATAATTGCCCCAAACGCAAAAGGATCCAGATGTCCTTTGACAGGTGAATAGTTAAACAAACTCTAAGGCATTCAGACCATGAAACACTACTTAGCAGTAAAGAAAATCAACTATGGATACATCCAAGAACTGTGATAGATCTAGAAAGACTTATGATGAAAGAAATAAGTGCAGTGCCCCAAAGGTTACAGATGATATAATCGTATTTATATAACATGTTTTAAAAAGTGAAATGGTAGAGAAGACAAACTACCCAGTGGCTCCCAGGCTGAGGAGCAGGATGACACAGCAGGCGGGCCCACCCAGTGACCCTTTAACGAAGTCAGTCTTTAGCATCCTGAGTAAGTCAATTTGTTCCTGTGATAGAATTGTCCACAGCTAAATACACACAGGAAGAATGTGCGCAAGTAAAACTGGGGACCTTTGATGGTAAAATGGTTATACAATACCATGGTTTTCAAAAATGCCATGGAAGGAAACTAGGCAAGTCTGTGCTGATTCCTGCATATTATTCCCTGTTAATTCTCACGACTTAACAAATCCCAAATTTTTCCATAAAAATTAATTAAATATGACTGCATTAGAAGAATGAAGGGCTACCTACACATTCACAATGAGCCTGTGACTCCCAGTCATGATAGGCATTTTCTCTGGTGTCTCCCTCAGTGGACAAGGGTGAGCTGGGGCCAGGGTTCTAGGATGTGCCTGTCCATAAGTGGGAACAATAGCATGACTGACAGGCCAGCATCAGGGCCACGGCTTCCCCCTTCTTTCCAGCCCAAATTCTCACAAGCTTGAATTTGAAGAGGTTTAGCTGTAGAAAAAAAAAATGGCAGTTTGGCTTCAGTGCTTTCTAATTTTGCTGTAACTGCTGCCAGCTGTGGGTTAATGTAGAACACACTCCAGGCACATCCTGGGGCCTGTTTGTGTTTAGGAGCTGCCCGGAGCCTACACACCAAGTAAGTGGGGAGAGCCTGGAGCTCAGCCTGAGATCCTTGCCCTTATTCCATGACCCTAGGGTGCTGGTACTTTGCAGCTTTCTGGCTCTGGGTGCCAAGTGCCAACAGGCCTTGGCAGCACCCTGGCAGCTGCCTCTTCATTCTGCTGCATTCCACAGCCAGGTCTGAGTGGCGATGACTCCATCAGTCATTCTCAGTAGCCTGGGTCACTCCCTGGGCTGTGTTAGAAGTGTAATCAACAGCATGTCGAGGAAGACAACAGAAACACCATCCTGCTTGAGAAACTCTCTGAGCACAGCTCCTCTGCTGGCACATTCATCCTGTAGCCCCTCCAGGCAGACTCCCCTGGGCAGGACATCCTTCCCAATAGCCCCTCCACCTCCAGGGGACAAAGTACATTCACCTTTACATCCACAACCATCTCACAAAATAGCCCTTTCAGAAGGCAGCGTGTCCTTCCTCTGGAAGACTCTAGGAAAGATATTCAAAGAGGCGTGAGGCTTTGGCCGGGGCCATGTGATGCCAAAGGATGGATCTGGAGCTGTGGCCCCAAGCACTTTCCACGCACATGCCTTCCAACACATCTCTAGGAGCTTGAGCCAGGAGCTTGGACACTAAACTCCGCATGGGAACTCCAGTCCACAGAATGGTCAGGGCAGAGAGGGTGGCAGCAGTGGCCCAAGGAGGCAGGGCCATCACATGGGGGCACACTGCTTCTGCACTCAGCTGGGTTCTCCCAGGAAAGCAGCCACATGAAGAACAGCACGGGAGATAGGGCTGGGGGAGATACCACTCAGGTAGCTGGGAGTACTTGGTGCATTCAGCCTACTCTTCATTTTCATTTTTCTTTTTCTTTTTAACCAGGAAGCTAATGCTAGTTAAGGAACATTCCAGATGCTGCCTGGTGAACACAAGGCACAGCACTGCCCAGACACACGGGACCAGGACTGTGCATTCCACACTCTCTGTGGGATGCTGGCTATGGTGCACTGGCCTTGCTACTGGGGAGACGTGGCTGCTGTCCACTCTTTCCTGTCTTTGCAGTTGGTGTCTGTTGACATCACAGACCAGGCAGGCCTCGAGGCTTCCAGCAGCGCTGGCTTCCACAGGATCCAGGCCTTGGTAACTGTCCAACCCACCACCCAAGGATGAGGAGCCAGTCCTCCCCACCTGCCCATCTGCCCTGGGCTATAGTTCACACACCCCAGGCCCAACCCGTAGACCAGTACCCATTGTGGGAACCCAAGGCTGAAAACTGAGCCTAGATCCAGGAGCTGCTCTGGCCATGGGATGCAAGTGTCCCACCATGCCCCACCCCTCCTGCCTATATCCCTTCTGCCAGAGTCACATGGGATCTTTGCTCTCCATGTGTTCATGGCCCCTCCCTCCAGGCTTCAGGCTTCCCTGCCTGCCATCCTGCACTCCTTGGGACCTCCCTGGACTCCTCTGCCTGGGCTATGTTTCCACTTTCTCCTTGTCCCTGGGTCCTGCCTCCCCACACTATCAGTCTCACTGCTCAGGTGTTACATGCCCTGCACACACACACTCAGTGCACACATACACATGCAGTGTGCACACACATGCGCACACACACACACTCACTCCCACCTGCAGCTCCTAACCACCAGTCAAGGCAGAGCCTCTCATTCATATGCCTGCTCACTCTGCACAATGTTTGCTTTGTCGTGGGGTTCCAACCCAAATAGACAGGGGCACAAGTGTTCCTCTAGGTACTGGCTCAGCCTCCACCAAGCGTCACATTGGTTCCTTGTGTCTTCGAGTATGGCTCCTCCACAGCGGCCAATAGCCCCTAGCTGTTCTTGCTTCCCAGGACACAGGAGCCCAATACTAGGGGATGGGATGGTCCTGGCTCTCACAGCTGCAGGAATGCCTTGGTGGATTGCTTGTCTCCAAGCAGAAAGATGGCCAGACAACTCCACTGAGAACTATGTCCAACCATAAGGCAGCACATGAGGTGTTGTGCTGCCTACGCACCTCCTGCACACCAGACTCAGAGCAGAAGGAGAGGCCCAGGGCTGACCAGTGGGGTGTGATTCAAGGTGTTTGTAGCATTCTTGGAATGGTGTAGGACCTTGCTACTTTGGTGCCAGGGGCTGTGGATAGGGACTGTGGCAAGCAGGAGATTGCTAGGGAAGCGCGGGCCAGCATGTGCCCTGGGTGTGAGACAATGTTCTACTAGGTCTGCTCAGACAACAACTGGGACAATAGGGCCACCCAGGGTGCCATGTTCAAAGAGGCACCAGTAAAAGGAACTGCATACAGAGGCCTTGGCGGGCAAGGGTGTGGGTGGAGCTGGGGCTCATCAGCCAGTTCAGAGAGGCCATGTAACAAACCACCTTCAACACAGAGGAAGCGCTGCACAGAGGTAGAACAGGCTCGCTCAGGCAAGCCAGCGATGCACCTCATCGGCTCGTTCAGCAAGTGTTTTCCAAGAATTTTCTCCAAAGCTTGCATGGGGATGCAGGCACAGATGGAGCGCTGGCGTTGTCCTTGGGCAGCTCAGAGTCTCCAGAGAAAGTTGCCATTGAGCAGACGCCAGCTATGAGGAGCACGTTCAAGGACCATGGCGTCCAGTGGCAGAGATGTCTATCAAAGAAAACCAGGCTTCTCTCAGCTCGAAGAGAGATGTTCTGACGGGCTGGGGTGAGGCAAAGCGCACCCTCAGTGGAAGGGTACATGCGGTGGCTACACTCCCCCAGCTGGGGCACTGCTAAGCAGGTAGAAGCCCCAGACAGTGAGGGTGGACTCATCCACTCTAATCCCACCACTTTCTGAAAATCAGGGAGCAGCACTGTGGGCGCTGATTGCGCAGGTTCTACCTACGCACCGGCTCCCCCATGCCCCGTGCAGCACAGGTGGTGACACTGGCTATGTCCAGCTTCACATGGGCCCCAGGCTGCACACCGGGTGCTGCCAGTCCTTGAGCTTGGTTAGATGGTGCAGTTTCCTTTGGCTTGGTCACGTCAATTGGTAGCTCTTCGTGACGATTACGTATGAGGTGCATATATGCAGATTTTTCTACCATCATTCCTGACATAGAACCTAATTGCTAATGGGTTTCTGTGGCATCCCCAAAAGTATAGGGTTGAAAACTAAATTTGATGTGACTCTAGACTGGAAAAGAATGCAGTGGAAAAAAATTTCCATTCACTTTGTGAAAAATTATGCTAAAAAATATTCAGACATAAAAGCAACATGGAGGGTCTAAGACATATATGCTGAAAACTAGAAAGCCTGGATAGTGAGTGTGACCAAAACTAGGTAAATGTTTAACTTTTTAAAAACTTTCCAGTAAAAGACTCACTGTAGTTAACCGCGAACACACTCGGCCCACCATCCTTGCCGCTTTCTGCAAGCTCGTTTTTGTGCGTGTCCTCAGATGCACTGTACAGCTGTCTCCATGTCCTAAATTGACGCACAACATCCTCTTCTTGTGGTCATTCTGACTTTGTGAAAAGCCAGGAGTCATGGGATATCAGGGCCAGTGCATAGGTAGATGAGGACGCAGAGGGAGGTCTTTGTGAGCCTGCCTTTCTGCTGGGCCATCCTGGGCAGCAACATTCATCTTATTTTTGACCACATCTCCTAAAGAGACCCACAGAAGAGGACTTCTGGAGCCGCATGACAGGATGAGCCTGAGCACCAGAAGCTGAGGTAACTTGAAGAGAATTCATGGCAGTATGCCTTACTGTAATGAGTATTTTAAAGGTTAAACATGCACCCAATATTTTGATCACCCTTTGCAGACTTTTTACACAAAGACATGAGATCGTGGAAACATAGAGTGTTCTAGAGGACAAGCCTGAATAGAGTCAAAATATTGTGCCCCTCCTTTAATCTATAAAAGTAATCACTCTCCATCCACATAGTATATAGAAATGGACAAAATAGCACTAAAATTCACCAGAAAAGATAACACACATAAATACCCGTAAAGATTCACAGTAACTTGTAGGGCTACTTGCCCTACAAGTGTGTTGAAGATGTTTACCAAGATACTATCGTTAAAATAGGGCTCTATGATTAGCCCAGGAAGAGTTGAGTGGAGAATTATAAGCAAAAGAGAGTGGAGAATTGTTACTCATTTACCAGAAAGCCAAATACTTAGCAAAGAGGGCATTTCAAATTAACAGAGAAAAGATGCTAAAATGAATGTGATTGTACTTGGGTATGTGTTTAAGGAAAAAATAATCAAATGCCTATCCTCAAGTAAATTGTAGATGGAATGATTCATTCATTTCTGAAGACTTATTGTACATCCATGTACCAATGTCTTTGTAGGTACTTGACCAAATCATAGGGAATGAGAAACAGACATAGGCCCTGAATTAATGGTTCTTACACGGGGGGCTTGGCAGGAGGGGAAAGAATAAACCTGCTGTTCTTTTGTGAGCTTCACTAGGAAAGAACCTGTTTCTGTGATAGAGAAGCATGTTGGATTGAGGTAGAATGTACGGTGGAGTTAGGGGTACAAGAAAAGGCATGTGAGGTGTCAAAGGCCAAAGAGAACATGGGTGTTCTAGAATCTCAACAGAACTCTGGGGGTGGACATGTTGTCCGAGGCAGGGACATTGAAACTTGATACTGGGTGCGTCGCACTGGAATCTAACTAAAAAAGAAGAACAAGGAAAAAGGCAGAGGAATCCTGCGGGTGCTGAGGCACAGAGGCTCCTCCTAGCAAGATCCCTGAGCCACCAACTGTGAGACAAATGCCGCCATAGCTAGTGCGTCTCCTCCAAGTACATGCGTTATCCCCTCAGGGTCAGCTTGGCGATGTGGCGAGGGTGTTCCACAATGAATGAGGTTGAGACCTTGGTGATGAAGGCTCCGTGTAGCCCTGGGAGCTCTTGCTCTCCGGCCTTCCTCCACCCCAGGACACAGACCCCTTCGCTCTGGAGAACTGCACATTCGAGGAGCACCTTGGGAGCAGAGACAGTCCGATGAGGGGACGTTGTCCCTACAGGACGATGAGGCCACTGGTGCATCAGATTTGTATTTCTGTCTGGAGAGTGAGAAATCCACTTCTGGTCTTTACAAACTTCTAGGCTTGGTACTTGGATAAAGGAGTATAAATTCTCCAGGAAAGCAGCCATAACCATTATTCTTGTTATACTTTGAGATGGCAGAATCCACTCTATAGTATGTGCAGCAGGTCTTTGCAGTGACCTCAGGATTTGTGACAAATACTCCTTGCTGTGACTTCACTGAAGCTGGACACGGCCCATCCATTGCACAAATGAGAAAGTGGTAGGCAGAAGAGTAAACTGCCTTGCCTAAGATTCCTGCAAGCAGGGGGAAAAATGTAAGTCCAGCCCAGCTGTAAGGTTCCAAGGTCCACTGTCACTGCCACCCTACACAGTCATCTCACCGTTGTCCCAGTTTGCGTGTTCAGCCCCAAACCAGGAAGACTGAAGGACTCAGTGCCTAGAGCTGCTCATCACCTTTTCTCTGCCATCACAGGCCACATCCGTGAACCTCCCCGGGGAGTGAGACCAGCCTGAGTCTCCATACACAGCGAATGCTGCAGCCCAACCCCCAGCACAGGCCTGGGTAGTCCAGCCTGAAGACAAGTGGTTGTGGCCACACCCCCTGCTGATCCGGGCACATCACGGGGGTTCCGGCCCTGAGCACCAAGGACTCTGGGTGCTGACATCGCCCAAGGTCCCTGCCCAAGAGGGGCTGCTTGCTCTCTAGCTCAGCTTCCTGCCACTGAGGGGCCCATAACTCTTGTCCTAGGGGAATTTTCTTTCCCCTTCTCAAGTTGATCTTTTCTTCTGTTCATTTATCAAAACATCAAACCTTTGATTGCTCCCCTCATCAGACAAATCCAGCTTAACTGCCTCACTGGGCCCAGGCGTGAAAATCAAAGATCCATTGCGGAGAGGGCGCCCGTCACCTGGCAGGTCCTCCTCCCAGGCCCACAACACGTAGAACCCTCCTAGCTATAGGATTAGCAGAGCCAGAGCTGGGAGCAAAACCTGGCCAGGTGTGGTATGGGCAGGGAGGGCGGGCAGGAGTCTCTCAGGGAGACACCAGCCCTTTCCTTCAGCAGTGCCCGCACTCTTTTCTGAATGGATCATTTTACAACAGCCTGGGAGCATTATAGAAGCTCATTCTACACACTGAGTTGAGAAAGACAGTTCTAAAGTTTTCAAAATTTAAGTCAATTATGCACAAATAGCCGATGAATGCACACAGGCCTGCTTGCTTCCTGGCCTCCTGTCTTGTTTGTATTTTGGGGTTCTTATAAAAGTGAAACTGTGATGTCCACTTTGGGGTCCGACTTACTTCACTTTGGGCGATAGGTTGGAGTTACATCCTTTTTCCTGCAAGTTTTATGAACTCATTTTTCTAAATGAAGGAAGAGTACATAGAAAAAAAAAAAGGGTAGAATTTATATAAATGGGATGGGGAACCAGGAAGGAGAGAGGGAAGTCATGAGATCAGAGATATTGAAGACGTTACCTCAACGGGCACCAACTCTCCAAAACAAGTGTCACTGCTACGCATGGCACACACACGTGAAGAAGAAGCATTAAAGAAAACAAATAAAATCGAGCTGATTATTTACCAACATTTAAAAGCTGAGATATATTTTCCCCTCTGTTTTTAGCTAGCAAGCTACTTTTTACATGTAATTGGCAAAAGTGTTAGGAAGCAGGAATTTTCAAATAAATTTTGTCAAGATAAAAACTGATATTATTTTAGAATGGTCATTTGGCTTTTTGATTAAATATATGCATACCTTTGACCATGAAATTGAATTTTTATGTTTGAAAAATATATATTAATTAAAATGCATTCTTTCATGTGATGATAAAATGTGAAATGCATTTTTGGGTGGTAGTTTAAGCAATGCTTGTAAAACAGCAGAAATTAGAAATGGCAGTGATTAAGTAAATTTAGACTATGGAATATTTTCCTGTCATAAAATATCTGTAGTGGTCACTGGGATAGAAAAACATCCGTTCTATTTTATTAAGTGAAAAAGCAATGCCAATTGAAATGCATCTGACACATGTATAAGAAAAGCAAGTTAAAACAAAATGTAAAATAGACACAGTACTCTATAAATACACATATACAAAGGCACACACTCATCTATATAGAGAGTTGATGGAACACCCCTGGAATGTTTCAATTCAGAAAAACTTATTATAGTAAAAGACACATTGCTAAGAGTGATGGAATAAATATGTTCGAAGCAAGGGTGAGAATTTTGTGGCTACTTAAGAGAACATGTCTTTCACTGCAACAAAATCTTCTTATTTAATATTCACCACATTGTGTGGCCACCCTTTTTGGATCAGCCATTTAAGGTACCTTCTAGCAAATAAAGACTCAGTGGAGAATCTTCCTGCTGCTGCTCCAGCTCCTCCTGCTTCTCCTCCTCCTCTTCTTCCTCCTCTTCCTCCCTATGTACCAGATCTTACACTGCACACCAAAATGCCCATGAAAGGGATACTTTCTGAGTCCATTCAGGGCATCCTGGTGACCGGGACAGCACAGCTAATGACCTTCAGGAAACAGACCTCCAGAAATGCTTCAAGAGTGACAAAAACTGCAAGATAAATCTATTCGAGGAGGATTTTAAAGCAGTTAGAGGTGATGTGCTTTTTACTGTAATTTTTTAAAAAAAATTTAATGGCTTTTCATTGTACATAATACCATACCATAGATAGACAAATAATATGTGATATTAAAACGGAGCCATATCTATATATCCATGCAATTAAACACATACAAATTTGTGTCTGTTTGTTCATTCTAAATACATGCCACCTTGGTCATCTAAGCATTTCCCAGGTCGACCCCTTAGGAAGGTAGAGAACTGTGGAGTGCTGAAGAGAATGTAATGCAGAAGAGAAGAAATCTAAGCAGTATAAGGCTGTTCACCCTGTATGCTTCTCCACTGTTTTCGCTTTTTGGAAACAATACATTTGCTACTTTCATGAGATTTTGTACAGCCTGGTCCATTCATGTATATGAAGAAGGCCACTAAGTTCACGGGTACCCATGCTCTGCATTGGTGAATGTGTGACGGTGTCCTGGCTGACGCCAGGAATGCCAGGAAGTCCAGAAGGCCCTGGAAGATGTCCAAGAGTACATGTGGCAGCTTGCTCACGAGCAGCGTCTTTCACTTGCGTGGAGGTCCTACACACTCCACCCCCTGATTCAGAAGCTCACAGTCCTCCCCAGCCAGGGCTCAAGGGGCCTGGACTCCAAACCCTCTTAGGGCAGCAGCAAAGGAGGCTGACCTGGAAGTACAGGCAGCAGGTCCGGCTGAGGACTGTTACTCTGTGTTCCCTTAAGGCAGGCAAAGCTATCACTGCCTTAGATGAGTCCACAGGTTTAGCTCTTCTGGGCAAATACCCACCAGAGCCGGCAGTTTCAATTCTAGGAACTCGACTTGAAAATTCCTCCCCTAGTCCTCGGCTTGCCATGGGTGAGGATGTACCCAACAGGTGTGGATGACCCAATTGGTGACAGTCCTGCCAGGTGACCGGCTTCAGCAGCAGCAACTGGGAAGCATGTGCCTGAGAGCAGAGCTGCCTATCACCCTGCAGGCAGCAGTGACTCCTGCACCACGAGGAAACGTGTCCCTCATCCCTGTAGCTGCTGTGAGACTCGCCTGGCCCTGGTCCACACTCTACTCCACTGCCCCTTGCCCAGACTCCCACTGAGGATTGCCCACTGCATCTTTGTCCTACTTGCTGCTGCTCCAAAGGCGGCCATAGCCAGGCCCCCTAGCTCCCTGTCTCTTCCTATTCTTGTGTGTTTGCATCCTTTCTGCAGTGCTCTCTGCCCACAGGACCTCCATTTGTCCCCACACCCACCTGTCCGTGAAGACTCAGCTGAAATGTCGTCTCTTCTGGAAGCCTCCTCGGGGTGGATTAGAGGTCTTCATCTGTCTCCCAAGCACTCTGTCACACCATCTGTCACCTTGTCCGTCCCAACCACAAGACTCAGCTCTGCGAGGACAAGGCTCCATCTGGTTCTTCCCTGCCCCCCATGATGCCGATGACCATGCCTAGGATGTCTTTGCCGAGTATGTGAACAGATGAGCAAATGTAAGAATCAGAAGGAAGGCCTACAAGGTATATGCCCATGGACTTCAGAAGCAACTTACCAAGGACGCAGACATCAACAGACACCTGTACAAGGCAGAGTCATGGTTGGGTGCCATGGAGAAGAAGTAGCCATGGATGAGGAGCTGTCACTGGTCCAATTGCTGTGATGCCCCTGTAGCCTGCCACACACTGCTCAGCTGTACTCTATCCCAGGTGTAATCCCTGCTGGTCCCACCTGTGTGACCACACTGAAGGTTGCAGCAGTCATCCTGTATTCTCATTCCTGCCTCTTCTGATCCTGGATTATCCTACATACCCTGAAACACAGCATTGTGTTGGAAATCAGCTCCACTCTACTCCGACTCCAGCTGAGGCCTACAGTCATCTTTTGCATCCTTGGACTTGCTCAGGGTATCTGCAGGAAGCCACATCCTATGATAGAAAGCAGAACAGGAAGCGAAAAACAGAGGAAAGAAAAGCTCTCCTTGGCCACTGTCTCCATGAGGCTCACAGTCCAGTGGGATCGGAGATAAGCCAATAGAAGCAAGTTTGGAAAGTGGACAAGAAGTAGCCAACATAGGAGGGTCCGCTTCCCAGGGAAACTGAGGCAGCATCACAGAGGAAGTAACCTGAGCTGGATCTCTGGCAGAGATGAAGGGAAAGACACACAGGCAGCCAGAAGCTCTGAGCAGTCAGACACAGAGGCCCAAGAAGGCATGAATGACAGTGCCATGTAGAGGTGGGGAACAGAAGGTGATGTCAAGAAGCAAGTTCTGAAAGACAGAGAAAGACTTCAGTCCTCATCTCCAGGAAGTGGATCTGAACTTCTTTTTAACATAATTTAGTGGCATTTAGCATTCTCCAACCTGCATGGTGTCCCAGGCTGGCAACGTAGCAGTAACAAATGACTAATATTACCCTGAAGAGTCACCAGGGTGATGACAAGGGGCTCTGCCATTGTTTGACTTTGCACAGGAAAACATTCACCTTAACTGTTAGGCTGGAGTATACTTCTTAAAGCCATAGTGTTCACCATGAAGCACCTTTGGAGATTCTATACCTTCCAGTCACATTGTGACCACAGTCCACAAAGGCTGTTAAATTAATTCCCAGCACCCATCATGATCCCATATAAACATATACACAAAACACAATACAATTTTCACATTGAGATTTATTTTTGAAGAAATGTTTCAAGTAAAACAGTGGATGGAGCACATCCTTAGGCAGCTGATCTCTTAGGTGTGTGATTGCCCAATTTCAAACCTTTTATTCAGTGATTCATTAAAGAGTTCCTATTAAAGGGTTCAAAAAATCTACAGTGGAGAAGTATCCACTAAGTTGCTGCTGATAACTACCTCTTTTATATTCCTAACTATATTTGTTTCTCTTTCTCCAGAATTTGCTCCTTGGCTTTGGTGGACAATCCAGGTTCCCAAGACTTTTTATTGACAAAGAGGAGAAGGTAACAGTAGGAAGTGGCCGTGAATGCTATAAACCCATCTGGTTGCTCTTGCCTATTTTACAGAAAAGAAAGAATGGCGCTGGATGTGCAGAAAGAGCAGGGACCACAGAAATTACTCTGACATTCAAGATTCAACAGGAACAAAAATGCATTTTGTTAAGCACTTTAAACTTCCTAAACTTGGGGGTACACTCCAGAACGTTCAATCCAGCCCAGGATTTAATTAAATGTGTCAACATAATTTGGAAGAATTACTTGATGTCTCAGAGATTCATGAAATAGCTCTCCTAAGGATCTATTTGGCCAGCTGCAAGTAGAGTGTCGGCAGTGAAAGCTTAACTTCTGAGACTGTAAGCCACAGAAGAGCCTGCCTCTCTCCACCTCTCCACCAGGCTTCAGAAAAGAAGAGACTGTAAGCCACAGAAGAGCCTGCCTCTCTCCACCTCTCCACCAGGCTTCAGAAAAGAAGAGACCAGGGGTGGTCTCTGGGGCCTAAAATGTATTTCTGAGATCAGTTAAGAGGATGCAAACACAAGCTGAATATCCCTTGTCTGACAGGCGTGGGATCACAAATGTTTGAGAATTCAGGTTTTTTCTAGGTTTGGGACTATTTGCAACATAGAATGAAATACTCCAGGATGGGACCCGAGTTGAAACATGCAATTCATGTATGCCCCCTGTATACCCTGAACACATAGATTGAAGGCAAATTTAGGCAATGTTTCAAGTAATAAACTTCAAAGTGTGGAATTTTCTATGGGCGGCAGCATGTGGGTGCTCCAAGGAATTCATATTTTGGAGGATTTTAGAGTTTGGATTTTGGGATCAGAGAAGCCCCCATGTACTCAGTCGTGTGGGGAAAGCAGCTGAGTGAGGCCATGGGAGGCGAATGTGCAGACCAGCATCCCCCAGGGCCAGAGGCTGGAGCAGCATGAGTCGTGGTGGGATGCAGGTGTTGCTGAGGGCGGAGCTTTGCAGTGCTGAAGGACCAGAGGTGAAGGGCAGATGCATCCTACTGCAGACAGGCTCTCCTGAGCTCCCACCTTAGGCCCATGTCTTGCTCCATCGTTGTTATGAATGAGCCAACTTTGCAACAACCTACAATAGCAATGTGATAAAGTGCAAAATATAGGACTCAACCCAGAAGTGTCCTTGGAGGACACTTTCCTTCTTCTACCCCCACTGTCACTATTCTGGCTACCTCTCTGGGAGGTAAGGCATTCCAAGCCAGAGCTTGAAGAGTGGCCCAGAGATCCACTATGCCCTGAAACCATAAGATGCTCTATGGGCTGGCCTCATAAGGCCCCTATGATTTTCCTAAGCCTCAGTTTCCTTGTCTATTAACACAGGAATAAGAACTTCTGGGAGAGTTGCAGTGGCAAACAGATGAGAAGATTGTGGGAAAGTATACCATAAAGTATAAAACACTACTGAGATGCAAAGTCTCATGATTATTTATAAGGACCCAAGGGTTGTCCCACGATATATTTCCCTGCATCTCAATTCTTCCATCTCATCTTTGGGACACCTCATCTCCCCCTAAATGCCTCCCTTTGCTGGGATACAGCCTCCCCTGCTGGTGTCTAAATTAGTGCATCCTCCTACCACTTTCCCCTGAGAATTTCCATTCCTTTAATCCAATGAAATACGAAGTTCAGGCCATCATCTTCAAAGAATAAGAATAAAATTTGGGGACCAAAATTATACCCATTGGGATTGCTTCTGTAGAAATACTTTGGAATTCCTTTTCATGCCCTATTAAATAATTAAAATGTTTCTTTTCTGCATTCAATGTTAGTTATTTAAATCCTGGTCCTAAGCTCCATTAGCAACCTTATTAGCACAAAACTTTTCTACGCCAGTCGGATTAGTTTTATAGATTTTTTGCATAGGAGGAATGCGCACAGACAAATAGAAGCACATGGCTATTGTTAATGCACTACGATCCTAAGAAATAGGTTAACTTTAAGCCAACATGATTAATCTTCCTTGTTTAATAGCTTATTAGTGTAATCAATGTCCTCCATTTCTGTTAGGAGCAGTTAGCACATCAGATTCTTCTTTTTTTAATTTTTTGTGGGCTCAGATAGATTTAAATGGCACACTGCCTTCTGATTCTGTCCCACAGTGGGTGCTTGGTTTTAATGATTTGGCATCTCACAGTTAGGCATTGCAGCAGAGTCACCCAGTGTCAGGACTGGATGAACACTGGGAACGTCGTATGCATAAAGCTGCAAGGTCCTTTCAATCTCTCTCCAGGTCCCTAACTGAGACTTGTACTGGGAATTATACTGAGGCTGTACAATGCCATGTCCTCCCTCTATGGTAAACCCCAAGGTGGGTGAAAACATAAAAGCCAGGGAAAAGTCACAAAGGAGAAGCAGCAGAGAGCCTTGGAGTGTCAAAGTCCAGAGCCTTTTAGGAAAGGGATGCCCTGGCTCTGGCTCGCATATCTAAGTCTCCACCTCTGCCGAGGCTGGGTGGAAGGAGGCCCACTGCAGGAAGTGAGGTTACGGAGGGGCTGCTCCAGTAGGACCTGAGGGGAATAACACAGCAGGCCATTGTCAGAGCCAGAGACAGGCTAAGCTTGCTTGGACCCCACCTGGGAACTCAAGGCCAAGTGATAAGTCCCCACACAGAGACTCTGCAGCCAGGTGGCCGGGTTATAATTAGTAGAAAGTAGGCTCTCGGCTGTACAGATCCCCAGCCTGGCTGCTCTTCCAAGACAGGGCCCTTAATTTGTCCCTGTTGGGAGCGAACCTGCCAAGAGGCCCCTCCTGCCTCACGCTGGGTCTTATTCCCACAGGCATTCCCAGCTCCATCTTGCTCCAGGGCACTACTGCAGAGGTAGTGCCCTGCATGCTCTTCATTTCAAATGACATCGGCGTCAGCATCTCTTCAGAGGGTGCCCCATGCTTTCCAATTGCCCATGGTTTCATGGAGGCCATAGTTGTTGCAGGTGCCTGTGGCCCTGGGAGGAGCGGGAGGAGAGAGCTCTGTGGAGGCTAGCTGCCAATGGACCTGAAGCAGCAGTGGCCAGAACAGCCCTACCAGATAGGCCCAAGGCCCAGAGAACCTGGGGGAATGCCGGGGCTGCGGGTGGGGCGCTGTGAGGAAGGTGGGCTGTGGCTGGCTGAGGACACTGCCACCAAATAGGTTAGAGGGGCACACACTGGGGAACAATGTCATGACGAGCAACTGAGGACCACAGGCCAGATGTGCTCCAGGAGCAGAGGAGAAGAGGCAGGACGCTGGCACAGGGATCTCGGGATGCCCCTGTGTCCCCTGGAGCCCAGGGAGCAGGTTGCACATTGCGGCAGGGAAAGAAGCAAGAGCTAGGCAGCACTGGGCGAGCAACCAGGATTATGGAGGGGAGCAAGAGGAGTGGGAAACAGGACAGCGAAGGCCTCCCGGGAGAGGGGCTGGGGCAGGCCGTCCAGATGCCCTTGCAGTGAAGCTGTTCTCGTGCCACCCGCTGGATGCGATGTGGGCACTTCTGAGGCCACCTGCACACACAGCTTTCTTGGGCTGACTGCCCCCAGGGTCAGGTCACTGGAAGGATGAGGACCCTGCTGAGGTTGAACTCCACAAGGAGGCTGCACCCAGCACCCTCTGAGCCTGCCCTCCCCATCTCCTTGCCCCCCATCCTGTCTCGCTTTCACCCACCCTCTGCAGTCGGCACAGAGCCTGCCCGTCCCCTGTGCTCTCAGAGCCCCGCAGTGCTGACAGCTCTCCACCCTGCTCCTCCAGAGAACTCCTGCAGCCAACGCAGGGATGCGCTCTGCATCCTTGACCTGACAGCCACTGCCTGGCGGGGTGTGCTGGGCCCTTTTGAGCTCGGCTTCTCCCTGATGGAAATGAAGTTTCCCTGTCCTATGTGACATTGTCTGAGGACTTTCTCAAAGAATGCATTGAGCTGTGAGCATGATACACACTTCTAAATGGCCACGTTACACCCTCCCCGGAGCCCAAATCCTGTTCCTCTCTCAGAATTTACCCAGGGGCCTTCTAGCCTTCACCCCTTAGGACCCGCGTCTGTAGCTGAAGGAGGCCCGGCTGTCCCTGGGAGCCCTCTGCTGCCATAGTTCCCTCTTCCCTTCTGTGAAGACCATGGGTCAGCGCCCACCTTTGGAAGGGAGGAGGCATAATCACCAGCAGTCTCATCTGGCTGACAGCGGTCCCCATCTCGCACAACAGGTTGGTCATGGTTCACATTTGAAATGCCCCACTACAAGCCTGGTGCGTTCAGGGGTGGAAATTTTGGGAAACAGCTGGATGGGAGAGCACAGTACGTGGCAATGTAGCTGCATCCACTGCCTGCCAGGAGGTGGGGCCTGGCTATGAGAGCAGGTCACGGAAGTGCAAGCTGGAAAGGTATTTTGTTTCTGGCTTCTCTTCTCCCTCCTCCTCTTCCTCTTCCGCCTTCTCTTTCTTGTCTTTGCCCTCCTCCTTCTCCTCCCCTCCTCCTCCTTTCATTTCTCCTCTTCCCCTTTCATTCTCCTCCTTCTCCTCCTTCCTCTTCCTCTTTCTCTCATCTCCATCTTTTCTTTTTCTTTCTCCTTCCTCTCTCAGTTCTCTCTTGTAGTGTCTGTCTGGCTCTTCCTCTGTCTGTCTCTGGCTGCCATGTGCTAAGCAGCTTCCTCTGCCCCACCCTTCTGCCACGCTGCTTCAGTGGCGGAGCCAGCTGGCCATAGACTGAACCCACTGAAGCGACAAGCCAAGTGACTAATGTAGTGTCTCATCCACCACCACAGCCATGGCTGCCCAGCAATCCCTTCCCTATGACAGAAGCCTCCACCTCTACAGCCACCACGATGTCACCTCTGCCACCTTTGCCCAAGCCCTGGTCATGGTTAGACCCATCAAGTCTTTTTGTTGAAAATTAATGGACCATGAGAGGAAGGCGGTTTCCTGCACAGTAGAGATGGAAGGCCATATGTGAAGAAGAGGTTGTGCCCTCAGTTTTTCTCCGAAGACCAAGGTCATGCTTGGCGCCAGCTCTAGGCTCTCGCCTGGGACAGCCAGGAATGCTCACCTCTGCTAGAGCACAGAGGCTCAGGAGTGACACTGCTTCCTTTGTTCTCCCATCACAGGGGCCCTGAGGCTGTGGCCTCCACAGCAGGAGAGCATGAGAAGGAGCTACGGGGAGCAGAGAGATGGGGTAGGTCTCTCCTTATCCCATACTTTCCATGCCTCAGCTCCAGGAACAGGAAGCTGCACTGCAGCCTTCCACCCTCCCACAGTAGATCTGGTGCCAGGTGAGCCCTGACAGGCCCTGATGAGTCCCTGTGTCTGCTGAGGAAGTAAGCAACCCCGAGACTGGGCAGAAAGAGGTGACAGCACACGCACCCTGCAGGGGCCAAGTCTCCCACTCTACTGTCTCCCCAGGGAAGATCTCAGAGCCTCACATTCCTGAGAGGGTAGTGGCCACTTAAGGTCACATACCTAGTCATCACCCTGGTGGTGCCAGTCCCCTGTACCACCACCCTGTCCACCACTCTTGACCTCTGTTTCCACAGGGCTTTGCAGCTGCCAAAGGATCGATGGATCCAGGATCCAAATCACCTCATCCACACCCTGTAGACCCACCTAGTGAGGATCACACCAAGATTCCAGGAGCTCAGGAGGTGCCAAGCTTGCAACATGTCCCGGCTTGCAACGGTCAGTGGATGACCCAGAACACCAATGTTCTTGCAGGGTCTGTGTTCCAGGTGTTCTGCTCAGCATCTCGGCTGTATTTTCTCATTTACTTCCTTCAATAACTCTATAAGTTGTTGTTCTCCAGTTTATGGGGAGGGGTGGGATTTACATCTTATAGAATTTAAGTCACAGGCAGTTTCTAGATTGCCCTTTACGTAATTCTGTCTTGTCTCTGTCTCTCTGTCTCCCTATCCCTATCTCCCTCTGTCTCTATCTGCGTCTGCCTCTCTGTCTCTGTTTCTCTCCTATCTCTGTCTCTGTCTCTCTGTCTCTCTGTCTCTCTGTCTCTGTTTTTATCTCTGTCTCTCTGTCTCTCTCTCTCTCTCTCTCTCTCTCTTCCCTCACTCCCTCACCCCTCAGGGACCTCTGTACCTCTCTTCTATCATTCTCAACCATGATCCTGCTGAGATCTCAGGCACTGAGTTTGTAATCTCTTTCCCTTCCACAGGCTATACCTTAAATGTATCTTTCCTTATATAAGTGTGCAAAAAAGATAGCGTGCAGATGTTTGCTGAGAGTTTATTATGAAACAAAGGTTGGAAACCACCTCTGTGCTCTCCAGCCCATCTGAAGTGTTAAGCAAATGATTGTTCCTACCTGAAGAACTGTTATTCAATGCTTAAAATAGTGAGTGCAGTGCGTCAGTGGTGGTTTTCTTCGGGTTGTGAGTGTTGAAGAGATGTTATTTTTGTTCTTAAAATTTTGTGAATGTTCTATGGCACACATTAATTGTGTACACAGAAAAAGAAAGAAGAAAAACCTAATGACAATAAAACTTGTGTAGAAGTTCAGCAAAGTGAGTGTCCATGCGTGCTAGTGCCTGGGAGGTAGAAGGAAATGTCTTTAACTAGGGTGACATCTGGCCTCCTGCAGGCTGAGCTGCTCAGAGAAACCCAGCGGTCAATGGGTGTAAACATAGATGGAATCCGTGAGCCACAGCACACACAGTGAGTGGCTAGAGAAGAACCTAATCAAAGAAGCCCAAGCCCCACCCTGCAGCCGAGGTGCCAGTAGAAAACCCCATCCAACATGAAAGTTCTGCTTCAAGAATATCCCACGGAAGACCCCTGCACTCGTGGGGTGTTACTTGAGATGCATGGTCCACTTGGATGTTGTAAGAGCCACTGCAGGGTAAAGTACCTTCCTGGGTGCTTCTAGGCAAGTCCTGAGGTCTTGGCCTTGGGGACTTCAGCTTGTCCTCTGCCTGCCTCTCTGGTTCTGTCACCCTGCTGTGCTCTCAGCCACTGTGAACTAAGCCGCTTTCTCCACCATTGCCTTCCACCATGATGACCCTGCTTTGGGGCCAGCTCAATCAACCCAGGCTGAAACCACTGGACCATGAGCCCAATAAGCCTTTTCCTTTAAGCTGGAAAGTGACTGGTGCATGTGGCACAGGTCTTCCAGCACCACCAGGGTGAGCACAAGGGCCCACGGCTTACCTTCTGCAGCCTGCTAATGAAGAACCTCCAGTGGCCTTTTCATGGGATATTGGCTAAAAACATTATTTGTGAAAAATACTTTCTTGAGCTGATATTCTCAAGCCTGGTTTTTGAAAAGAGACTGCAGTGGAAAAGAGCAGAGACCTCACAGAACCCTTGCAGAGAGCCAAAAGAGTCTGCCTGGAACGCCTGTCTTTTTTCTCATCAGCCTCTCCTGCACCCCAGGATGGGGACCCCAAGCCCATCCCTGGAACCTGCTCCTTCCTTGCCCTCAGCACTTTCCTTCCTGCACTTGCTCACCCATGGGGCCCCTTCCTGCAGGAAGCCTCATAGCCTCTCCACCCTTGGGTTCTTATGGGGCCCCGCGTTCCCTGCCCTGCCCCCCATCAGAGAACTGCTGCATCAACTCACAGGTCCTACTGTGCCTTGAGGATGGGCTTCTGGGGTCTTCTGCGGGGACCAGTCCTGGTGCTCAGTCAGCACCAAGTGCAAGAATCAGCAGATGACAGAGTGACTGAATGACCAGACATTCTCTGTTGTCTGCACGACAGCACAGATTGAGAACACTCTTGCCTGAACAGAGACAGAGACTGCATTGCAGGTTTCTGAGAATGACACAGCACTGTCCCCCGTCATGTGTGCATCCGATGTGCTCCCTCTGGCAGCCTCTGAGCTCACCAAGGAGCACCCTACTCCCAGGGCTAACAGCCTCTTACATTTTTTCTGGCATGAATAAATGAAGCAATGCACTTGCGAATGTCACCTCTCTGGTTCCTTCCTGTGAAAAGCCCAAGGTTCTAAAGACCTTCAAAGAAAAGTATCACAACAAAGCATCACCTCCCAGCAAACTGCGAGTGATTCTGTAAGGAGAAAAGCAGCTACACAGTCCATGTGAGCACCCCCTGGTGTGATGAGGCATTGCTGAAATTAGAACATGGCCTCCACAAATGCTCTTGCTCTGAATCTCAAGGCCAGGGGTATGGACCCTATGGTGAGCCAAAATCATGGGAACTGGAGTCAACTCTGGCAGCACGTGCGGGGGCACTTCGTGGTCACCACAAGCACCTTTGTATCTCAATCTTGCCAATGAGCCAGGAATGACATTGGGTAAAAAATCTCTGTGGAGTTCAGCCTCATCTATGGAGTGATGGTCCGATGCCCATGCCCTTGTGTGGCCTGTACTGGTCACTGAAATCTCTGAGACTCAGTGTTCACATCCATAAAATTAAAAAGGTGCAAAGAGCAGTGCCTGCCTCACAGCACAGTGTGAAGATGTGACAGAAGAGCTGGCTCTGCGCTGGCACTTAAGTCAGCACATTCGGATGGTTGGGCTGCTGAGTTGCTAAAATCCCTGGGGACTAGGGCGCAGCTCCATGGCAGAGCACCTGCCTGGCCCCTGAGGGTCCTGCACTCCACAGCTGGCCCTGCCAAATGCAACGCTAACATCACTACAGCCAGGCCTTTCCAGGAACTTCAGTGAATTTGTACTAATGCTGTGCACCACTATCATATGAGAAATGCTACTATTCCCACTTTGCAGAGGAGAAAAGCAAGGTACAGAAGTATCAGGCCACCTGGTCTATAGTGCCTGCACCAGACCCCCAGTGCCTCTGTTCTCAGGGGCAGAAACTGGGTGCAGAGCAGGACTGAGCTGCTGGAGAAGCTCAAGACCACGTTCTCAGTTCAGAGCTCGTTGTTCCACTCGGGGGAAAAAAAAAAAAAAAAGACAATAATTGTGATAAAATGATCAGTAATTGTAGCTTACAATGGATGTATTAACAGCAATCAATGAATTAGAATACAAATATAAATAAACCTTTAAAGAGTTCAGAGCTTAGCAGGGAGGGCAGGGCCTGGTAAGTCGGGAGTACAGGGGTGTGTGCAGAGCCAGCTGGGGCTGGTGGAGATGAGAGGTCCCAGCAGATCTTTGGAGCTAGGGCCCAAGGGCAGGGAGGGTTCCAGTGCGGTGAAAACACAGGTGCAAGGCTGCTGGAGCCCAGGGAGTGATCCTTGCAACAGGGAAGACCAGGGAAAAGAGGATGCTGAAGAGGCAGGTCATACATGAAGGACAAAGGATTACAAGGCCCTGAGAGGCTCATGCTCCTGCAGAAGGGAAAGCAGAGGGCAGGCTGGGGTGCTAAAGCTCACCTCCCCGCACACCCACACACGCATCTTCTCCAGCTAAGCCTCCTGCCGAGGAAAGAACCCAGGGAGGGAGGAAGCCAAGGGCCTGCTGAAAGTCAGGAGCTCTACAGGAGACAGCAGCCCGTGCCAAGATCCGCCTGCTGATTATAATGAGCCTCTGAAGTGCTCCTTGCTGTACCTGGAGTGCCCCGCGCCGCCCTGGATCCCTGTGCTGCGTATGATATCGGAAGTTATTTTGGGAAACTGGCTTTGCAGCTCTGTGAGCTGGGAAGCAGCCTGCACCCGTGTGAGCAGCACCAGTCTGCCTAGTGGCGAGGCCCAAGCGTGCCCAGCCTATCTCGACAGCAGGAACTCGCAGCTCCGCCCCCCGGTGTGGCAAGCGCGCCTCTGTGCCGCTGCAAGCTCTCAGCCCACAAAGGCGCGCCTTCGAGCTCCTCCCCACAGCAAGCAGCCATTGACCCCAAGCCTGCCTTTCGCTGCTGCCCTTACAGCTCCTTCTGGCCACAAACAGGAGCTTGCTTCTCTGTGAATCCCCCTCAGGTCCTGTTGCCACCCGGAAACAGTGCTGGTCAGTGGACCAGGCGCCAGCTCTGGTTCCCAGGAGGCTGGCTTTGCACTCTGCCGATCTGTGTGCGACTGGTGGTGCCTTGCCTGGGTTCCTCTTCTGCAAAACAATTTGGTCCTCAACTTGACTCGGGACAAGTCCACCTATGGGAGACTCACAGTAGGTCCTCAGCACACGCCAGCCTCCTCCTGCTCAGCCCGCTCCCACCCCTCCCATCCTCTCCCCACTACATATAGGTAGGTTCCCTGCTCCAGTACAGAACACGGGGTGCAGTTTCGGCCTTAAGCGCAAAGTGGGCCTGGTCTGAGCAGGAAGTACATCACAGAACCAAAGGCTCCAAGATCCCACTGATAGCGCACCACAGGGAGCACAAGACGAGGAGGAGTGGATGACACAGAGGTGACCTGAGCATCAGAGAGGTGGCCATGGCTGGACACAGGGTTGGCAGCCCTAGCTGTGGCACAGTGCAAGGTGCCACTGATAGAGATTTTGGAAAAAGATGAGACCTTTTTGAGAAAGCTGCTTGAAGGAGCCATTAAACCCACTAGCCATGACTGCGTAATAAAACCTAAAACAATGTGGCTTAAAATGATAGCTGTGCGTTACTTTTCAGAATGCTGCAGGGAGAGAGCCTGCTGTGTGTGGGGGCCAGGCCCTCCACCTTGCTAGGGTTGTCCAGGGAATGGAGGTCATTAGCCAGTTTTGCTTGGGTCTCACAGGTCTGCTTGCTGGTCGGCTATGGGCTTGGGCAGGGAAGGAGCGTTGGCCGCCTGCCTCTCGCCACAGACCAGCTGGCTCAGGCAGCTGCGGAGAGCTGCGGCACTGTGCAGCCCTAGCACGGAAGCCCTACTACCGAATTCTACAGAGACTTGGATCAGGGACCAGCCCAGACGCCAGGGATGGAGAAGCAGGCTCCTCTTAATGCAAGGAGCTCCCAGGTCAAGATCGTGTCACACAGGGACACAAAGCCAGCAAAGAGAGCACTGTTTCCCCTAATTCTTTCATTTCCATCAAATGCCAAAATATGCTAAAAATGCACCGCCAGTGAACAGGTCAATGGAATCAACACAATCACAGCTAGCAACTTCCCCACCACTCCTCCTACCCCAGGTAGGAGTAAGTTTTGCAAACTTTCTACTCTAGGCATGATGGTGCCCTGATGGACACTCAAGGGATGTTGGCTGCATCATGGGAAGAGAAGTTAGCTTGCTGGCACAGGGCACAGCCAGCCCTTGGAATTTACCCATCTCAGTGCCGCTTGCTGCCACCTTGGCTGTGTCTTGCAATCAAGTTACTGTGTATTCCTGTGGAGGACTAAAACCATGAGGCTCCAGGACAATTGCACCCAGCTGGTGGCCTATAACATTCAGAGATGACGGCAAAAGAGGAGAAGTGCCATATGAGGAATGCACCAGAGTCACCACAGTCTGCAGGGTGCCCTGGCAGGATGCTCGAGAATGCTCTGGGAAAGGAGCAAGAGGAGAGCAGGACAGCCATGGTCTGGATGATCTTGCTGGAGCATCTGGACTTGAGCCATGTGAGGCCAAGGGAGTTGCCCACCAAAGCCCAGTGCCATGGCCGATTGTGGTTGGACAGCCTCGGGGCTGGAGATACCACACTCCTTAACCTCTACCCTCAGAAGCAGGTTTTACACAGCATGGCTTGAAGATGTCTCTGCTGGGTCCAGAAAGACCTTAAGGAAGACAAGACTGTGCAAACTGAGCAGACCATGTGCGGGCTCATTGTTCCGTGGAGGAACAAAAACTGCCTTATGGGCACGACCACACATCAGCATGGGAGTTTGGATACCTGGGGACAGGGAGACGGGAACCTGAGCTCCCTGCTGTCAATGAGCTGAAGTCACAAATGGTATGAGCTGGCTCAGAGATTGTGGGTTACAGTGGGAGTCAGTGCAGCCTGCAGCCTGCAGCATCCCACCCAGTGCTCATGCCTGGCAGCAGGCATTTCTGAAGGATCCCAGGTTGGATCCACATCTTTAACATGTTGAGATTTTTTTTTTTTTTTTTTTTTTTGTGGGCAGCATGACACACCCACAAAATGCAGGCTGTCAGAGGTCACATCGTCTTAGATAAGGGCCTCTTAATTGATAATATCTCTAAGCATTGTAACTTCATTTATAAACTGGGAAGAGTAGCCCTTAACGCACAAGATTGTCATGTGAATGGAGGGAAACAGTGGGTCATAGCATGATGGTTATTGTTCAGGTGGACTTACCATGGAAGCTTTTTAGTTGTTAATGCTATTATTAGTATTATTATTATTAATTCATAATCTCTCTAGGTGCAATTTTCCTTCGAAAGATATTTTTGATGGTGTCCATAATTGAGGGCAAAATAACATTCCAGTAATTACAAGGCACTTGGAGATCCTCTGGTAAATATGTCCCTTTAGTAATTGGACTGTGAGCAGCAAATTTACATGGCTGAGAATAGGAAAGCACATTAAATTCCCTAATAGTTCTGCTGGCACTACTTAACACTCCCATGCCAGATCAGAAAGCGTTAAAACTATGCACATTAGATGCAGCCACTCTGTCCCTGAACGTGCTCTGCAAAGTTCTGTCCTCAGAAGCCAAGCCCCATTAGAGAGAGACTCCTTAGTCAGTCAGCAGCCTCCCCTGGCCTCTCCTGGATGATCCAGTCTAGTCTGAATTCGTTTGAATCCCAGGCTTCCAAGGAATTCCATCCCCTCTTGCCTGCACACCTACTTCGCTGTGTGCACCTTCTCCTCGCACAGCTGTAGCAGAATTCGAAGGGACCTCAAGCGTGTTACTGTCATGAGGGTCTGGAGTGTATCTGCAGAGTACAGTGGGTCAGAGGAGCCTGTTCCCTGGGCTTTGGCTCAGTCTCTGGACTGCACCACAGTGCCAGCATCACCCATCACTGCTGCAGGGTACTTTTAGGGCTACAGCGATCTGTGATGGCTAGGACTCCACCTACCTCCCGCAACTTGAGCAGCCTTCATCCTGAAGGTTCTTACATTAGACACAGCCCCACACCGCTCAAGACACATGCACACATGCACACACACACACACACACACACACACACACACACTCTGCAGAGCCAGCACCCTGAGCATCTGCTACTGCCCCCACCTCTCCTCCCTCCTTCCACATACTCCACCTTTCCAGCTTCTCAACCTCCAATCCGAAAGGCAGGAGATTGTTCTCCACCTCAGAGCTCCAGGGGTGTCAGAGGATTTCAGGGGCCCCACCGCAGGGATGCAGCTCTTCCATTTCCCAGCATGTAGAGGTGCCCCAGGCACATCACAGTGACTTGGCAGGTGCTTTTACAGGAACAAGGGAGCCAAAACCTGCTCAGTGTTTTTTACTGACAAATGTCTTCTTGTGACTCCAGTGATACCAGTGCCTCTTCAGCCTTACGATTCCATGTCTCAGCACCCACGGTCTGAGGAAGCCTATAGGACTGTTGCTAGTATCTTTGCATTATCAATCCACAATAGCTTACGGTCAGAAACACATCTTTTAGTATTGGAGAACAATGATGGTGAAGCTGTGGCACATGTGTTGTGGTGGTGTTTGTGTGACTGGAAGCTCTAAGACATTTGCCATTACCGCCATAGTGGAAAACAGGAGACCAGAGAACACAAAGCCAGTAGGAGAGATTTGCAAAGGGAAATATAGCAGGAAAAACAGAAATGAAAGGTGCCAATATGTTTTACGGTACCAGTAATTACAATAAATGTTAATGGGTCAAATCATTCTATGAAAAGTTTATGATTTTCAGATCAGGGATTTTAAAAAGCAATATTTAAGAACAACACGACTATGTGATGTTTATGAGGCATGCCCCTAAAGCAAAATGACAAGGAAAGACTGAAAATAGACAGATGGAAAGAGAGAAATCAGCAAATGCCTCAATAAAAGAGGTGAAGAAAATATGTATCAGACCGCATAGAATCCAAGTCGAAAATATAAAGTAGGACAAAAAACGATCTCAATATTATTAAATATTGCACCCCATCAAGAAGAATATTCACACATCTCGTAACAAACTCCCAAGTACACAAAACAAAACCTGTTGGAAACGCAAAAGAAAACTAATAAATCTACAATCATAATGGAAAATTTTAGCACATTCCTCACAGATCAAATGTCACATCAAGTAAACCAAAAATAAGTAAAAATATAGAAAAATGAGCACACCATTAACATTCAGTGCCAAATGGAAAATACAAAACTTTTCAATATCCTCTAACACAGGAAACAAAGTTAGCCACAAATGATACATCACCTAGGAGGTGAACGGAGTTCCAGAAGCAGAAAATAGGGAGAAAGTCACCTGGTGATACTATTTTTAAAAAAATATGTAAATAGTAGCCGGGCGTGGTGGCGCACGCCTGTAATCCCAGCACTCAGGAGGCTGAGGCAGGAGGATTGATGCGAGTTCGAGACCAGC